>JAJEKV010000387.1:0-245607 GCA_021234155.1 Isoetes taiwanensis
CATAGCCAATATTACTCCTAATTTAAAAGAATGGGCTACACTCACCATTAATGAGAACAACAAATCTTGGGTTGTTGAGGATAGCAAGAAATATGGTGACTACCTCCTGGGAAAAACCAATCTTTTGGCAGTAGCTAATAAACTTCCAGCTCTCACAATATCAAAAAGCTTTTGTAATATCCAGCTTAAAAAGAGCAATGCCTTGATTAGATCCCTTAGTCCAGTGCATGCCAAGAACTACAACAGCCAATTTATCTGAAAAAAATATATTCTATATAAGTAACCACTTTGAGTATTACTGACGATAAACTCAAGGATAGGCTTTGAGTCTACTAATGGCTATGGTAGCTGATAATCTTGTAGATGACATTAGTGAGGGAGATAGACTTGTAATCATAGATGATGAAAGGTTCATCTACTTTGGGAATAAGAGTATAGAACTAGTTTAATCGTGCAATCCAGCATCCTGAGCAGAAGAAGCTCATTGCAAATATTAGTAATACTTGGGTCAATACCCCCTTTCCCAAACACAATATCACACTTGGCGAATGTAAGGTGCTAAGGATGTCGATTGTATTAGACATAAGTTCCACAGCAAATATCCTCTGACAGTATCACACAGCAATCTCAGACCAATCCAAGCAAAATATGCATCATCAGCCCAAATAGATTTGATTTAAAATTTGGAGACAGTATCATACGTATTTCACATCTTTATCCTTCACTTCTTTTACCCTTCACATCCTTAAGCTAGAATGATATTACATCCGAACCCTCATAGCCAATATTACTCCTAATGTAAAAGAATGGGCTACACTCAACATTAATGAGAACAACAAATCTTGGGTTGTTGAGGATAGCAAGAAATATGGTGACTACCTCCTGGGAAAAACCAATCTTTTGGCAGTAGCTAATAAACTTCCAACTCTCACAGTATCAAAAAGCTTTTGTAATATCCATCTTAAAAAGAGCAATGCCTTGATTAGATCCCTTAGTCCAGTGCATGCCAAGAACTACCACAGCCAATTTATCTTGAAAAAATATATTCTATAAGTAACCACTTTGAGTATTACTGACGATAAACTCAAGGATAGGCTTTGAGTCTACTAATGGCGACGGTAGCTGATAATCTTGTAGATGACATTAGTGAGGGAGATAGACTTGTAATCATAGATGATGAAGGGTTCATCTACTTAGGGAATAAGAGTATAGAACTAGTGTTAATCGTGCAATCCAGCATCCTGAGCAGAAGAAGCTCATTGCAAATATTAGTAATACTTGGGTCAATACCCCCTCCCCCCCTCCCCCCCACAATTTTTTAATAAATCCATCTCGCAAACCATATGGACCAGGGGCTCTACCACTATCTATACATTTTATAGTTGACCAGAATTCATCCAAGAAGAAAGAAGCCTGCAGAGGGACATTGTGTTGCTCTTCCCTCCGAGCATGGAATTTGATGAAATTATCACTGTCAGCTTGAGAGGTATCATTGGTATTCTCCATGATTTGAGTGAAGTGAGTGGTGGCAACCATTTTTAGATCAACATCCTCTGAAATCAAAGAGCCATCCATTTGGATGTTGTAGATCTAGTTTCCCTTGGTTTTACCTTTAACATTGATGAAAAAATATTTGGAATTACTTCTTTCATCATGTTTAAGCTTTGATATTAGCTCTGAGTTCGTAGCCTTTGGCAATTTTAATTTCTTCCCTCTCAATCTGCATTTTGATATCTCCTCGCTGATTGATAGGGTATGTTGAAGCTAAGATTTGCGGTTCTCCAAATGCTTTTTTCCTGTATATAAATATGTCTACCCCAGACCTTTAATCAGTTTTTGATATTCTTGGTAATTCTCACTCACCAGTCCATCCATCCAAACTGATTTATGGGCTTGGAAACTCTAAGAAGAACCTGCTCAAACTCTGTATTAAAGTCAGGATAATCAAGGAAGGAAACATTGAATAAGAATTTCTTTTACCATGACAAGAATTACCCGTAATCTCCAACGGATGGGGGAGATGACCAGACAGAGTATTAGCATTAATATTAGAGACTCTGCTATCTAACTACTAAAAACTTGGACAAGTTGCGAATCTCTATTGTCCAAGTTTCCTTGTTCTTGATGTAGAGTTCTGCAAGAACACGCTTTGAAAATAGTATATTACTGGCTGGAGAGCACTCTATGCAATGCAAAATAATTATTTTCGAAAAGAGATTCATGATTGGTCATGGAAAGCCCACTTGTTTCGGGCTTTGATAGAACCTGTTTTACTGTATGGTTCTGAAGTATGGGGGCCTACCATTAGTACTAGTGATTGGGGGAGCTTGGAACGGGTGCAAAAGTCCTTTCTCACTTACAGTCTAGGAGTCAAAACTACGGTACCCTATGCTATTCTTTTACAAGAGATAGGTCTTTGGCCTCTTCAATATTCTGCCATGAAGCACCATCTCTACTATATTAGCAAGGTGCATCACATGGATGATGATAGGTACCCTCTTCTCGCGCTTACCATGGCTGAATCTCCCCAGCGTTTGAAATGATGTATGAAAAAGAATTGTAATGCATGGTTTGCCTGCTGGTCTGTGCAACCAGAACATTGCATGGTGCTTGCTAGTTCTGATCCTGAGCTTTTGCAACAGTATCTTGATGGTTGTTTTTCTCAGAAGATGCGGGATGCAGTTACCTTAGCTCAAGTTAAAACTGGTCATTATCATGCACATATAAATCCCACTTTGGCACCAGGACCACAAGCGTATTTGCTTGCTTCCTTGTCCAGGAAAAAGCTTATAATTATTGCATCAATTCGCACAGGTTCTATTTTGTTCTAGAATATTGCATTCTAGAACAAAACATTCTAGCTCAAAATAGAATGTTCTAGAATGTTTCAGATGCCCCTAGGCAAGCATCTCCGTCAAAAAATAGAAATTTTTTTGCGACTTTGCAAATGCTCAAAGTAGAATGTTCTAGAATGTTTTAGATGCTCATGGGCAAGCACCTCAGTCTCAAAATGAGAAGTTTTTTGAAACTTTGCAAATGCTAAAAATAGAACAATAGAATATTCTAGAATGTTTCAGCTGCTCATGGGCAAGCACCTCAGTCTAAAAATAGCAAGTTTTTAGAAACTTTGCAAACACTCAAAATAGAATGTTTTAGAATGTTCCAGATACTCATAGGTAAGCACCCCAGTCTAAAAACAGCAAGCTTTTTGGAACTTTGCAAAAGCTCAAAATAGAATGTTCTAGAATGTTCCAGATGCTTCAGGGCAAGCACGTCAGTCCAAAAATAGCAAGTTTTTTTAAACTTTGCAAAGAGCTTCTCATAGGTGATACTTTGGAATCGGTAGTAGATGTGCTGGGTATGATACTTGTGTGTAAGCTTTAAATGGGTGATACTTTAAAATTGGCATACCTTAGAATTGGTAATAGAGGTAGTAGATGTGGCCCCATGGGTGTAGATGTGGTATGGATCCTCAGCGGTGTATGTGTGAGTATGCTATTCATGAATGATACCTTGTTGGTAAGAGAATAGAGGGTTGAATAAGAATGTGAAATGCTCTAGACATCCTTATAGATGATACTTTCGAATTGGTAGAGTTCTCCTCATGAGTGATACTTTAGAATTGGTAGTAGGACATGTGTGTATATGGACTTGCATGGTAGTAGGTTTAAGTAGGCTTCTCATGGATAATACTTTAGAATTAGTAATAGGCGTGAGTAAACTCCTCATGCATGGGTGCCAAGTAATAGATAAAGGTCCTCATGGGTGTAAATGTGCTATGGGTCCTCATAGGTGTATGTGTGAGTATGCTCCTCATGGATGATACTTTGAAATTAGTAATAGGCACGAGTAAGCTCCTCCTGGGTGGTTGAGCAATGGATGATGAGTAACATAGGAAGTTTCTTAAACATATAGGGGTTGTACTTTGGAATCGGTAGTCAGTGTAGTAAGTGTGAGTCGGCTTCTAATGGGTGAGACTTTGGAATTGATAGTAGGTGGGAGTAAAGTCCCAATAGGTGATACTTTGAAATTGGTAGGTGTGAGTAAGCTCCTAATGTGTGATACTTTGGAATTGGTAGTATATGTTGGTAGAAGGTGTATGTATGGGTGATACCTTGGAATTAGCTGTAAGTCTACATGGGTAGCCCCAAACCGAGGTGAGGCCTCGCGAGGCCGAGCCGAGTAATAATACCAAAGAAGTCCAAACCGAGGCGAGGCCCGGACCGGGGCCGAGCACGCTCAAAATAGAATGTTCGAAAAATAGAATGTTCAAGATGCTCATGGGTAAGCACCCCAGGCTAAAAATAGAAAGTTTTTTAAAACTTTGCAAATAATCAAAATAGAATGTTCTAGAAGGTTCCAGATGCTCCTGGGCAACCACCTCAGTCTAAAAATAGAGAATACCTCAGTCTAAAAATAGAAAGGTTTTTGGAACCTTTTCTAGTATGTATTTATTTTGTTTGTGAACATGACTGTGGAATACATATGCATATTAGTGGTCTCGTTATGTAATGTTGTGTATGTTGGATGGCAACCTTAGGTTTTGACTTTATGCAGCAAAAAATCATGAACCATTGATGAGGAACAATATGTGGAATACGTTGTTAATCCACGGCCCGCAGCAAACCTCGAGGACAAGACCCATAAGGAAAGTAAAGAAATGAATAAAATGACGCAAAAATGAAGAGGTTATCTAAAATATTGTTGCATATACATTTCATGTAATAAAACATTTAGGTGTGATTTAACTTTTACTGTGATTTTGTGAATGGTCAATGAATGTGGATTGAATATGTCAATTGAATGAGTAAGCAACGTTAGTAGGATGGCACTATTACTAGTATAATATATGTACTATAATACGTTGGCCAATTATGGGCAATACGAAGGGACTAGAATCTCAACCATTTGCTGTTCCCTCTTTCCTTTGTTGCTTTCCTTTTCTTTGAATAAGTAAAAACCCACCTACATGGCACAGTCTGACATGCTTGCTCTATATCTGCTGATAAGGCTGCAACTTATGTCAGAAACTTTTAGCATTCAATTTTCTCCACTTCTCCAGACCCATTACTCGCAATGGCAGTATTCTTCACAATCTGGCATCAATAACATAGTAATTCAAATAATTTGCAGACAATTTGCATCTCATATTATATGTCAGGCAATTTGCATAATCTGAAATACACCAGGCAAGCCCAACAGAGAAGAATAGAATAGTATCAATACCTGTCTCAGCATATAATTCTCCCTCTGTAATGTACTCAATTTCTCTTCCAATTCCCCATTTCTTCGTTCTAGTTCCTTAGACCGGGTTTCCAAGTCACTCAGATAAGCTTTCTTTCTTTCCCTGGCCTGTTGAGCTGAGACTCTGTTCCTCAACAATCTGATAAGGCAAAGAAAAGTATTTGATTTGATCCTGAATTCAAGAGTACGAAATATTTAGTATTAAGGATCTGGCCTTACCTTTTCATTCTTTTATGCTCCTTATCTGCAGAAGAAGGGCCCCTTTTCCTTGTGGCACCGGTTGTGGTTGTGGAAGGAGTCCCCTTTGATCCCATTATTGCTTCGTTAATTTGACCACCAGAAAACTCAGGAACTCGCCGCATATCCGAATCGCTATCATTACCTGTACAATTTTTCTTATAGAAATTCAACTTCTTTGCTACAAACATATCCCACATAAGCTCTAAAGATGGACAAATTGCTTGCTTACCATCTGTTTTGATTTGGAAAGAAGGTGAAACAGAGAGATTCTGTCTCTGATTTACAGGAGAAGAACTTGAATCATGAAGAGATTGCATTTGCTGATTCCAGTTCTTAGATTCAATGCTTAGGTCTAAGTCAGAAATCCCAACATTAGATCCGATCTGAACCTTGCCGTCAATTACAGGCTTCCATCCAGCTGCAAAATGAGTTGTTGGATTTAAACCCACTATAGCTGGTGATGAAGACTTAACATCAAATGCAGGGCTGAAAAGGCAACTATCGCCTGTAAACTCATACATAAATAAAAGATTGAAAACAGAGGAAATCAGCTTTGAGATTTTATGTGCCTGCATTTCTTTAACCAAGATTTGAAGACTTACTTTTAGAAGCGCTCACATCTGAGACCTCCGCGTCGCTCTCTGAAGAATAATATCTACTAGCTTTTGCTTGAAAATCCTCTAGTATGCCGCCGGATTTCATCATAACCTCATCATACCACAGCTAGTCTAGCAAACTGAAGATCTTTCCCAGTCTGCTTCTCCTTTACAAATTTACGACTTACAGTCTTGCGCTTAGGGCATTCAATATTTACTGAAATCAGAGACTATTCTAAATAATCTGCTGCAAGATCATTCAATTCTCGGACAGCTCCAAAATGCGAACTGGAAAGTAAACGAAATCCTGACAAGATATGCTGCAGCGGCAGCAGGTTAGGAGCTGAAGGATGGATCAGGGCTGCCGGAACAGGGGCAATTCTCTTCTTCTTAAGAACCGGGACATTTCCGGGATGGAAATCGGGTAACAAGAAATCCAGTTCCGGCGGGAAAAGGCCTAGTTCTGGGGAGGGCCACGTCGCCCCCAAGAGCCAAAGGCATCTGATCCATTCATTATTTTGAGAACACGGTGTTTGATTTGGGGTCGTTGGATGCGTGTATACGTGTCATACGCTCCCTGAATCCTTCTCCCTAGTCGTTATCGTTGGAGAAAGTGGATTTTTTTTTTTTTTCCAAATATCTATATCTACATTGATGTTCTTACAAAGACACATTCCAAATAAATAACTATTTTAGGCTACCACTTGAAACCTCTTATCTAACGGTGTTACCACTTGAGCCTGCCTTCCTTCAGTTCCATTCCTAAGATGTTCTTACAAAGACGCATTCCAAATAAATAACTATTTTAGGCTACCACTTGAAACCTCTTATCTAACGGTGTTACCACTTGAGCCTGCTTTCCTTCAGTTCCATTCCTAATCGTCTTATAGATTCTTCCTGCTTATTCCTTTGCAAACAAAATTCGAGAGGTGTTACCACTTGAGCCTGCTTTCCTTCAGTTCCATTCCTAATTGTCTTACAGATTCCTCCTGCTTATTCCTTTGCAAACAAAATTCGAGACACTCATACTGCATAATGCATACTTGCATATTCAGATTGCCACTTCACTTGGCAACTAGCACGATAACCACATTATCTGAAGTCAAATCGCCTATTTTGTCTGCCAATTGTCATGTCAAAGACCCATATCGTACACATAAACACGCAAGCAATCATTGATGTAAATAGTTCTGTTACTGTGTGCAAAGCTCAAAGCTCTTTGCCAAACTTTCTGTTGTGGACCCATTTGCTTTCCCCTTTTCACAACCACCACCATGTTCGAAATCAAATCATATCTTGAATGGATGCATATGACCTACCAAACCAACTGCCAACTGTCATTTATTGTCTTCAATGGATACACAAATTAGACCCATAACAATGGGTTCGTAGAATTTCCCATATTGACATGCCAGAGATTGTCGTTTGGTTTGAATTTTTATTTGAGGTTATGTACAAGGCAATAGTGATTAGTTGGACTTTTCAAATACAACGAGAAATTTGTTCCATGCATTTATTATTTAGCGCATAAGGGCTTTAAAATGAACTGTGTGCATGATATTCTTGTTGATTTGATATAGTAAAATGCTTCTATATGGAATCTCTATCGAGTTCCATTGTTCTCAAACAACAATTGTACAATTCAGATTTGCCATATCTTTTCTAAGCAATTAATAATGTTGGTTGGCGTTTCAGTATAGGTGAATAGTTTGACTCTTTTTCTAAAGGATGCCCTTATTAAAAAAGGACTTTTATGTGAACAAGGGGAAAAATAACAACAATGCGTGATCATAAAAGACAAAGTAGTAACACATGGGACACAAGAGCCATAATGATAGGATCATTGAAATCCATCTTCAGACAAATCATGAATATACATGTCTCCTAGTTCTCGATGATCAAACGCACCCCTCGTATGCATATGTAGTCAAACAAAAAGGGGTGTTAGGGACAATTTACTTTTAAATATTGATTTACTATATGGTTTGTATTTTGTATGAAAAAAAACAATACAAGTAGAGATTAGATATTAAATTGATGTTTATCATCCACGAAAACCAATTGGCCTATGGGACCCAAAAAAGGAATACAACAAATTGTTACTGGTAGGATTTAAAAACCCCTGCCCAAAGGGGTTTTCGAGAGAAAAAAAAACATTGGCTACCTAATAAATATCGAGAAACACTTGGAAACATTGGTTTTTAATAAATATCTTTGGAAACTTGTACAATGATACATGATGATACATTTTAATCAAAGTGCAGTGTTTGTAGATACAATTGAGTGTGTGCATTTATTATGTTTTGGAGATCCTACACAAACATACATGAAAGTTGTGTCTAAAAAAAGGTGCATGAGATCTTCGGTTAGCCTAAAGGTCAACTTTGTAAAGATAGCAAAAAGCTTCGGATGTGAGTGGATGTCAGACATTGCTGCAGATTGTGACATTCATCTTCAGTGGTGCCCTCTTGACAACACTGACAAAGTCTATCCTCATGCGCCTTCTAAGCCCATTTGTCGGTCTCGATTCGAAGGCGGTGTGCACCTGTGCAAATTGAAGTTATCAATGTGCATTTTTTTAATGGCAAATGTGTAGAGAGGTAGCGCTGTGGACCCCGTGTAAAGCATGGGGTTGATTTGGAGATGATAATGTGCTGCGTTAATAGGTTCCAGGGCACTAAAATCCCAAAGGTTGCTGAGGAAGCAAGTATCAAAAGGTTGTGGATACAATTGAGTGATAGTGATCCTCTGAGATCCTTCCACACTCGGTTGTGTATGCACTGAGATGGTGGTTAGCCAAGAAACAACTATGAAGCCACTAATGTCAATGATGCAAGGGGGGTTCACCCTGAAATCCCGTATGAACCATCTGAGTTATAAGAACTGGGTTATTTTTGGAGAGCTTTCGTACGAAAATATATGGAAAGGGGTGGTTTTTATCACATTTTGCAATATTTTAAGCCTGTACATTTTCGATATGGGTATTTTTCTAGTTCTTTTGGACCGTATACTATGGGTTTTCTTGCTACCCTAGTAACGCAGATGGCATATCCATATTGTATCTAGGTGAATCCCCCGGGCAATGATGTAAGAGATGCATAATACATCGGCAAATCAATATCCATAGATCTACTAAAATATGTAGTTATAAGATAAAACAATGTAATTGCAATTACAAATCCTTTCAACTATATAAATGTTTAACATCTACAAAGCAATAATATATTGTCAAGGGCCAATGAACAATGTTTTTAGCTGGTAGGATCGGATGCAATGTTGGACAACCTCAATTGACGTGATTGACAGCAGGCTTGCAAGTATAAGAACGTGCGTTAAGTTTTTAGAAGCTGCAACTGCAAGAAATAGCAGTGAGCTATAAAATTAAAAAGGATCAGTCCACTTCCTAACCTGTTTGAAGAATTTTCCTATGATGATCACTTACCAATAAGTATTGCTAGAGACATCAATATATTGCAACAACTTGATCGTATTTGAAAACTACAGAGAATGGTAGTGGATCATAATTAAATAGAAATGGATCAAACCACTTAGTTGTTTGCACAATTGTGATCCGCTGATAATAAGCAAGCATTGCTAGAGACATCAAGTCATGCAAAAACATTTTGCACTTGCATCATGAATACTGCAGCATTACATATGTAAACCCAAAACAAGCTTGTGCTTATATAAATCTTGCAACCTGGTAATTTTTGCAAGCCAATTCATAGATTCCTTGAGATAATATAGCCGATATAGCCGATAGAAAGGCATTCTTGCAGGATAAGAAAACAACAGCAAAACAAAGCATATAAGTGTCCAACCCAACAATCTGTAGTACAATTGAATAAGAACTTGCAATATCAAAAGTAGAGTGATTCTATTTTCACAAGATAAACTGCACTTCCATGAAGAAACAAAAATTGTCAGGGAGAAAAATGGCAATGGAGCATATGCTAGAAACAAAAAGCATTTGGCTAGGCGCAATGAGCCTATGCCATCAACCCTTAACCATGGTTATGATTCGGCCTGCGGCCACGGCCGAAAACGATGTAACAATTTACAGAAAGGAGAAACCTAGACTAAAATGCCTCAAGTGTTGCATGCACTCTCTTTTGAGAAAAATCAAAGAAGAAAGATAAAAGGGCATGAGTTTTAAACAAAAAATATGATGTACCATAGTCAACCTATGGAACTACTCCAAGTTGCATCTCCCCAACTCACAAAGTGTCATCTTAACACAAGAGGTGTCAGACCCACACCGGCCCAAACATGGTGATTGAGTAACACCATTTGGATCTCTGCTATTTGGTGATGAATTTGGCTCTCCATCTTCTTAATCATAGATAGGTCCTCTTCCCTGCTTTTTTCCTGCCCTTTGATTTTCCCCCTAAGTTTTCGCCCATTTTCCTTGTGCCTTTGTAGTTTTCCCTTGGTTCTTTTGTGATGGAACTTAAAAGCAAAAATTACCCTAAATTTCTCTCCATTCTTCACGCCTTTGCTGATTTTGCGCTCTCTGATCATCCCGAACTCCTTAAACAGTTAAGATCTTTCCATAAAAACTGAAAAAAAAATTCATTTTCTTACTCTCTGAATGGACAGTCTGCAATGGATCCTCTGTCCTTCAAAGTTCCTTGCTGGGATAATTTGTCTAAAGATCCAGATTATAGATGTCAATTGCCAAGATTGGACCCTGCCCATGATGTTTCTCTTCCCTACGGTGAAAGGAGATCAACTCAGAAGAAACACTCGGATGAATCCCTCAACAAGGCCCCCGGGAATGTTCGACCCTTCAAACCCCCCTTCAGTGCCAAAAAGATCAATATTTTCAATGGTATTTCTTTGGATCTCCCTTCTCTGTATGCAAAGTTAAATTCCTTTCATGATTCTGCTGTAATTGTAAAGGTCAATAAGCATGGGATCAAATTGGATAAACTCTGGTCCTTTTGTCTGAACCTTCATAAAGGCAATCTGATCAATGCTGTCTATTGGCTTCAGTCACCCTACATCATGATTGAATGTGGAAGCAAAAGATCTGCCAGTTTCTTTCTCAATCACGGTCCCTTGGCTTTTGAATCTTTTCAATTATCCTTTCTCAAATGGGACCCTAAATTTGAAATTGCTAACTTAGACAATCTCTGTGTGGCCTCTACTACTCTTCACGGCCTAAATCCCATCTATTGGAATGAGGATTGTCTGAAAATGCTCTTTGACTCTGTTGGATCTTATATTGGTACAGAATATTCCCCTTATAGACCTCCTCGATCTTTTGTTCAACTTGACATCTCAAAAGATATCCCTCTTTAAATCCCCTTCCTGGATGTCTTCGGTCAAAAAGCCTATCTATCTTTAAGATGGTCGGGGTTGCCACCTCATTGCCAAATTTGTAAGGTCAGGCACTTCTAATATGAATCTTGCAAGGAAAATCTTGCAAGTATGAATCTAGTATGAACCTTTTATTGACCTCTCTCCAGCCATTGATTTAAACCCCCGTCCCCCCTGTACTATTGCATCTGAAATTGCTGAACAGTTAGCTTCATTGCAAGAAGGACTCAGTTCACAAGCTCAACAAGTCTGCCTTTGGAACCTTATGGATGATGAGTTTGTTCAAGATACTCGAGAAAGGGAAAGGGCTACATCTAAGAAAAGCAATCAAGCAAAGATTGCAGTTTTGCCGGCTGAAGAAACACAAAACATGGTTGCAGATAATACAGGTCATGACTCATCTCTCCTACTTTGTGCTGATTCTAATATGGATAAGTCTAAAAATTCTAATGTTGTTTCATCTCCCTCACCTCCTAGAAATAAGATGTTTGAATTTATCCCTGGTGGAATTTCGGATGATAGTGAGAGGAAGCCTGATAAGGAAAATTGGGAGTGTGATGTCTTTCTTTCTGATAATTCTTCTCTTGAGTTAAGCATGAAACCAAAGTCATCTGGAGCTAGGGTCAAAAATAAATCCAAAAAGGGTGATCCTTCCCTGGCTGATCTCACTAATTTGCACAACACTCCTGCTGCCAATACTAGGAGTAAAAATAAAAAAGGAAAAGGGAAAAAGAGATCTGTCAGACTCTAGCTCCCCTAGTCTTTCTCCTTCCTTTTCTCCCCCTATGAAGATTCTTTCTTGGAATGTAAGGGGTATCAAAGGCTCCATCAAAAGAAGGAGAGTTATCTCCCAAATCAGAAATTATAATGCTGATGTCATCCTCCTTCAGGAAGTCAAGCTCCCTAAGTTTGAGATTTCCAACCTTGGTGATTGGATATATTCTGGAGCTTCCTCAACTTGGATCGAAGCTACTGGAAGAAGTGGTGGTATAATTATGGTTTGGAAAAATCTTAAATATCTCTCCTTTTATAATTCCCCATCTAAGATTGGGCAGGCTGTTACTTTCACAATTCAGGACTTTGTCTTTAGAATTATTAATATTTATGCCTCCACTAACCCGAAGGATAGGGAAATTCTTTGGACTGAGATCAACTCCTGGATGCATAACAGTCCCAACTCTGACTGGATATATAGTTGCTGGTGATTTCCACAATACTCCTTCTTGGAATATGAAGCTTGATAACAATATTAATATGTCTACTTTGGAAAGATGTAATTGGGATGCCTTTATATCAGATTCTTCCCTTGTTTATGTTCCTTCTTCCATTGCTACTTTTACATGGTCAAATAAATAAAAAGGGGACAAAAGAGTTTACTGTGCCTTAGACAGATTCTATGTGTGTAGTCCCCACACTTCTCTTTAAAATAATTGCTATGTTACCAGTGATGAGAGTAATATTGTCTCAGATCACCAACCTCAATTCTTCTGTACTAGGCATCTAACTCAAATCCCAAAAGATGGCAGTGTTTCTTATAAGTTCAATTGTGCTCTTCTTGATGATGACTCCTTTGTGAAGGATTTCAGAGACTTCTACCAACTCATTCATAAAGATACCAATGGGCATTCTATGAAGAATTTTTACTGTAAGATCAAGAAGATTAAGAACTGGATTAAGGAATGGTCTAAAAGTAGACATCCCTCCAAAGCAAGGGAGAAGGAGAAATTGCTCTCTCAAATGAGAGATATTAGATCCCTCTTGCATGATGACCCCTACAACCTCTCTGCAAAATGGTAAAGAATTGATTGAGAACTACCTTAAAAGCATTGAGGAAATTGAAGCCAAAAGTTTAGCTATTAAATGTAAAGTCAAATTTAACAAGGAAATGGATTGTGGCAGTTCTAGATTCTTCTTTAAACTGGCTAAAGTTAGGCTTCTTAGAAACTCAATCACTCAGGTTAGAACCGATGTAGGTATCTCCTTAGATGATCCTAAGTTTATCATGTCTTTCTTTTAAGATAATTATGCCTCCCTTTTCTCTAAAGTCTCTGCTCAGCAGACTGACTCTTCCAAAGAGAAGGAATTCCTTGATCTGATGGACAACATGATTCCTTCTTCAATTGACTGTATGAATGATTCCATTATCAATCCTCCTAGTGAAGAAGAAGTTCTCAATATATTGAAGTCCTTTGGCAAATGCAAATCTCCTGGCTCTGATGGTCTACCAAGTGAATTCTATATTCATTTTTGGGACATTTTGAAATCTGATATTATCTCAATGGTTAGAGGCTTTTGGGAGGCTAATCATCTATATCCCTCCATCTCAGCTGGCTTCATTGCTCTTATTCCTAAAGTGGATAATCCATTTGCTTTCTCTGATTGGAGGCCTTGTGGCGTGACGTTAAAATCTCTTCTTCTTCTTCTCACTAATACCTCCTATAAAATTTGTGCTAAAATTATTGCTAACAAGATTAAGGCTTATCTGCAGAAGAATATTTCTCAATATCAATCTGTCTTCCTGTCTAACCGGTTCATTTTGGATAATTACATTATAGCCATGGAAGGCCTTCATTGGAATAAGATTTCTAATCAAAATTGTGTGTTGCTGAAACTGGATTTTAAGCGTTCTTTTGACACTGTGAGATGGGATTTTCTTGACCTTGCTCTCTCAAAATTTGGCTTCCATCCTAAGCTCAAACTGATTGGGTGTTAGACAAGGTTGCCCCCTTGTTCCTTATCTTGTTTTTAATAGTGGCTGAAATGTTAACCAGGGCTATTTTGCATTTTAAAGATCTTGGCAGAATTAAGGGCCTCAAAATGCCAAACAGTGATGACTTTCTTACCATCTCACTATATGCTGATGACACCTTTGCTTTCCTGGATGCAAATATCTCCAATATTGATTTCTTTCTTGACATTATCAAACAATTCTCTGCTGCCCCTGGAGTTCACTTGAATTTGGCCAAATGCATGATTATTGGTGTCAACATCCAGACAAATTATGCTGATATCAAAGTTCTAAAATGCAATCAGGCTACTAAGTTGTTGGGAATGCCTCTCTCTCCCTAAATCCTTGTTTGAAAGGTCTTTGGCATCTAATCATTGACAGAATTAAGAGGAAACTGAACAATTATAGGGGCTGTTTATCCTTTGCAGGTAGAACTCTCATTGCAAATTCGGTCCTGGCCAGCTCTCACATCTATTTCTCCTCTGCCCTGGTTGCTCCAAAGGCTGTTTATTCTGAATTAGAGAAAACCATCAGAAGATTCATTTGGAAAGGATCTCATTTAGTAAATTGGAATTCTGTTGCTAGGCCAAAAACATTGGGAGCTTTAGGCTGCAAAAACCTTCATTTGTAGGCATGTGCTCTTGCTGGTAAATATATTTGGAAGTCTTTTACTAATATTTCCAGCCCTTCTTCTCAGTTTATCAATTTCTGGTTTTCTTGTTCCTATCTAGATGGGCATCCTTCTATTGCTCATATATGCCAGACTCATGTTTCAATGTTCTTCATCCTGGACCTAACACTTCTCTTCTTATGAGGAACATAATTATGGCCTGGAATAAGGTCCACTCTAGCTTTGACTATGCTGCTCCCGATGATCTCAATTTGCAAATGACTACCTTCTGGAACCCTGTGCTTAAAAATCATCCCAATAAGGTTTTAGCTTTGAGACACCCAAGAATCTATAAGAAGTGGACTGATTATGGCTTCACTACTTTAAATGATCTCTACATCAATAACAAACTCATTTCATGGACCTCTCTGAGGAATATTCTGCCGGGTACTTACTAGTGATAAAAAGATTTATCTTCACATTAAATCTATCCTTCCTCAGAATTGGCTGAATCATGTTATGCCTAAAGCAACTAATTGGTGTCTGAATGGTAAATGTCATTACAAGGTTAGTAAGATCTACTCAAACATTAACATATTTGATGAACCCTCTAAGGCAATTATTAAATGGTCGATCTCTGAGGAGGAAGGTAATGCTCTCTTTCAAGAAGTGTGGAATTCCTTTTGTCTACTTAAGGTGAGTTTCTTCATATGGCTTTTGGCTCACAGAAGTATTCCAAATCTTCAAGTTATCTCTAAGAAGAAATGTCGATATCTCTGCCCTCTGTCACCTTGGTTGCATGCTGGAAGAAAGTCGACCACATCTTTCTCTGCTCTAAAAAAAAACTATTCAGTGGACGATAAAAAAACTATTCTATTCTATTCTATTCCTAAACTTAATCTTTTTTTGTCTTGGTTTAATGATAAGTTGGGTGCTCTCTTCCCCTTGAATGTCACTGATAATTTGCTGTCCTATATACAAAGCAACTGTGCGTTTGCAAACACTATTATGTTTATTGCATTATGGAATATTTGGAAAGCTAGAAATAGAATTGTGCATGGTAATAAGAACCCTTCAATTTTTTGGATTAAGATGCATTTTCAGCTAGATATTGAATCTATTGCATCAGCCCATAAGAGGAAGTTTGCTGATAAGTATAACAGAAAATGGGACTCAATTGGTGCTTTCAAGGGTCCCTTTGATTTATTTGTCTCCAATTTGAATGTCATTGATTCTAATTTTGTTTCTTGTGATATTCATAGCCTACTTGAATCTGTGTAAGAAGAGCCTTGTAGAATTGAGGGACAGTCTTTTAAAGAAAGATGCAGACATGGAATTAAATCAGCTGATGAGCAAGTTAAATATGGATGAGACAGCTATGAGCAAGAAGTCAGATTTACCAGGATTATTCTGCAGAGAAGTGGTTCAAGTGTACTGCATGTTTGACTTCATATCTATGTACCACTATTACATGTCGGAGGATCAATTCTCAAATTACAGAGAGCAATACTATACTCATACATTGCTGGTGATCTATATGGTTCCTTGTTGAGCTTGAGTGAATCTGCTATCTCCTGCTTGGATGAAGCTGCTGATGAGACAACAGACCTTTATACCTTTGGTTCTACTGGCCCTTTCTACTCCTATTTTAATGTTAAAATTGACTCACTCTGTTCATAATCTGTTTTCCTGCCGCCTTTTTTGGTCTCTTCAATACCTGCACACCTACTTTGCTCCTAACTGCTTAACTTTAATTCCTAATCTTGTTTGGGTTATGGTTGCTTTTTTCCTTTTAGATGATGACCAGGTGCAACTTTTTGGCTGGGGTCGTGGTTGAACTCTTCTGACTTTGAAATCTGCTATAAGAAAGTTGACTATCTGATTTTTGGTGTCAAATCTACAATCATTTGATTTGACTACATACTTAAATTTAACTTTATCTCCCCCTTCTTTCTCTGGAAAGGTCTGATGTACTTTGCTTCTTTAGCTTCTGCTTGCAGAATTATGTATTGTTTTTCTTGATTAATAGAAAAATCTACTCTTACTCTCAAAAAAAAAAAAAAAAAAAAAAAGCTTGGGGCTTGTTGTGCATCTGGTAATTAAAGAGTTATGTCCTGGGGTAACTCTTATGCAGCTTTAATTCTGCAACAAACCTGCAGGAACAGGAACAAACATCCGGTCTAACTTATATCAACATGAGGCATCAATTGAAATGACAATACTCCTAAAACCTTCAAAAAGTGAAACAAAACAATGCTGCACCAAATTGTTGGAGAGTTTGTGACACAAAAAAAATGGAGCAGATTTGCATATCCATAATACTACTGAAATAAAACTGCTTAAAAAATCTGCAAATAAGCCACAACTTTGATGGAATTACCATCATTAGATGGTGAGAACGTGAAGGAATTGGCGATGGGTTCCACTTGGAAGTTTCAGGCCCTTTTGTCACCTAAATCTGAGCACAACAAAACTACATCAAGGTAGGGGGCTAACTGATTTGCCAAAAACTAAGCCACTTGTAGTTGGATATTTAGTGTGCTCGCAAGGATCAGGCACAATAAACCTATAGATAACAAATCATAAAGACGTGAGATTTGAACAAAACATAAAGGCCAGTCGAAAGCAAATTAGAGGGTTGTATTGTGTTTGTCACAGCAAGAGCAACCCTTCTTTAGATATTCTAACCAAACAAACAGCAAGAGCAACTCTTCTTTAGATATTCTAACGATGCTTTGTCAGACAAATCCAACATAGTAAAAACTTAGGGCAATATAACTAAGTCCAAGAATGAGAGCAATATGAGATCTACATTACAATGATGCCACCTCTTATTGGTAAGACAAATTAGTTGGAACATTTCTAACCCATCTCTACAATCTCCTATGTCTGCAAGCTGCACCATTGCAACCTGCAATTACATAACTTATGCTTTAGAGCTGGGGAATTAATCAATCTTCTATGTCTGCAAGCTGCACCATTGCAACTTGCAAACACAACTTATGATTTATAACTGGGGAATTAATCAATTTATTAAGATAAAGACCAAGTGATGGCCATTCCTGAAAAGGATGCCATCAAAGTTGAGATTGTGCATTGTGAACACACATATTCAAATGAACATGTGGCTGCAGTAATATATTGCTTAAAAAGCTAAAGAGACAAAATACAAAGACTTGTGAATGTCAGGAGATATTTGCAATCTCTAGCATAGATATCTAGAATGACAAAGACTTTAGCATTATTTTATGATCCTACAAACAAAGCACAACTGTAGAGAAGAAACAAAGCACAATGTACAGAAAAAACTTACCTTGTTGTAAATAGTTTCATAAAGACTGCATTTCAAAGCCACCAAATAAATAGAGAAAAAACTTTATAGCAAAGATGAGGGCGTATAGCCTGCAGATGACCAAGCATATTTCATAAGCATATTTCATCTGCATGTTGCATAGAACAAAAAGCAAAGAAAACTGTAATGAACAATCCACGTACCTTTATTATTAAGTGTTACAAGGAGTTTGTCGTGGCGGCCGAGGCCGCCACGTACATTTCCTTTTTTTTTTTTGAGTTGTTTTATTGAAGCCATCCAATGTTTAAGCTTTTTGGGGGCTCCACATCTTTTACAAAGCTTCTTTTCATCTGCAAAGTATCATTCTCACGAAGAATGGAATCTAGTGGATGGCAGCAAGTTCAAATTCTATACTAGATCCCCAATGGAGGATCTGCCCATAGATACTGAGAAGACTGGAGAAGGAAATGAACAAGATGATGATTCAAACATGACTGGTTCTACTTTAATCCCTATAAGTCTTATCAAAGGCCAGGGTGAAGTGGGTCAGTTTGAGCACAGGCCTATAACACCTTCTAGCCTAGGACTGGAGAAATCTAGTGGACTAATAAGTCTAGAAGGCCAGGTAGTGCTGACTAAAATATCAAATGGCCTGGGATCAAACCCAATAAGCCCAATTGATTACAACGAGGAGGGATCAAATGCTAAAAAGAATGAGCTTGAGATGTTCTATACTCCTATGACCAAGAAAGGCAGCAAAAAGGTCCATTTCTCAGCCAATAGCCCGGCCTTTAACTTAAGGTAAGGTCTCAGGCAAGAATTAAGTACCCTGCTTAATGAGGATTGTTACTTGGAATATGAGGGGGATAAAGGGCCCCCTCAAAAGAAAAAGGGCACTCATTGCTCTTAAGAAGAGGAAGGCTGATATTATTCTATTACAGGAACATAGACTTCTAAGTTTTGAATCCCAACACCTGGGGGCTTGATCATTCCCAATGGTGACTCTGTCTATGCCACTGCAGATGGGACCAAGGGAGGAGTTTGTATGGTTTGGAAAGGCTTCATCTGCTGTCAGAAATTTTTACACATAGTTCAGGTAGATGGACTGTAGCAGTTTTGGAGAAAGGTGCAGAAAAGCTGGGAATTTTCAATGTCTATGCATCCACTGAACCAAGTGAAAGGGCTGACCAGTGGATACAAATGAAACAGTGGATTGATGGTAACCAAGTGGAAAATTACTTGATAGCAGGGGACTTCAACAACACTCCACAATGGGATCAAAAGTTGGGGAAAAAATTGAATATGTCTAAGAAAGAAAGGGATGCTTGGGATCTGCTGATGACTGAATGTATATATATCCCTCCATCTTCATCTCAAACATATTCCTGGAGTAACAAAAGAAAATCTATTGTTTGCTGGATAGATTTTATCTTTGCAATAAATCTCTGCTCAAATGGGATAATATAGTAGTCACTGGAGACACAGGGAATTCAATTTCGGACCATCTTCCACAATATTTAGATGTCAAAATGGATGCATGTAAGGGTGGTCAGAATATCCCATTTAAATTTAACACAGAGTTACTGAAGTGTAAAAGATTTTGTGATGAATTCAAGGCTTTCTATAGTTCCTTGCCTCCTCTACCAAAAACTGAGTCTATGAAAGCTTTCACTATAAGGCTGAGGTTGTTTAAGGGTTGGATCAAAAGATGGGGCAGAGAATGGATTAAGGAGAAGAGGAAAGAAAAGAGTGACATTTATCTCAAGATCAGTGAAATCAGGAAAAACCTTTTTCAGGATAAGAACAACAAGCAGGTACAGCAAGAAGAGGAGGAGCTTGAGAAAAAGGTAAAGGTCATTGAAGAGAGAGAGGCTAAATCTCTTGCTGTGAGAAGTAGATGTCTATACATCAATGGTATGGATAATGGAAGTTCAGCCTTCTTCTTCAGGGCAGCCAAAAGTAGAATCCTCAACAATGGTATTGTTAGGGTGAATGATGGAAATGGTAAAATTATTGAAGATCAAAAGGATATAGAAGGTTTTTTCCATGAAGAATACAGGAAGATGTTCCAGAGTTATCATGTAGATGAGCAGGTTATTGATAACTTCTTCCAGAATATTCCTAAAGCTAAGGAGGAATTAAAGGATGATGAACTAATAGCAATTCCACAAGAGAAAGAAATTTGGGAGACTCTTAAATCCATGGCAGCTGGAAAGAGCCCTGGACCAGATGGATTCCAGCCCGAATTTTATGTAGAATTCTGGGAAATTATGAAAGATGACCTGATAACTTTCTTTCAAGGTGCTTGGAAAGCCACTAGTCTTAACCCAGCAATAAATGCTGGCCATATAACACTTATTCCAAAGGTGGATTGTCCAAAAAGTATTGGGGATTGGAGACCAATTTCTCTGACAAACACAAGTTACAAGGTCCTGGCTAAGATATTGGCAAATAGATTAAAAATGTTTCTGCACTCAACAATTAATCCTTGCCAATCAGCTTTCTTACCTCAGAGAAATACATTGGAAAATTATATTGGAGCTGCTGAAGGATTGCATTGGAACAAGAGATTGGGACAAAATTGTATGCTACTCAAGCTGGATTTCAAAAGAGCATATGATACAATAAGCTGGCAGTTCTTAGAGAAAGCTATGACACATATTGGACTTCCTAGTAGTGTTTACCAAAAGGTATGGAGTTTCAATGTTAACTCTGCATCAGCATTAATTGTCAATGGCACACCTACCAAGTTATTTAAATGTCAAAGAGGGGTCAGGCAGGGGTGCCCTTTGGCCCCTTACCTGTTTCTCATTGTAGCTGAGATGGTGACCAGGAAAGCCATGCAATTGCAACTTTAGGGGGATATCAAGAGTCTTCAGCTCCCAGATAATTTTTTTATTTATTTTATGTCTAATGCTCGCTTGAGCCAATAATAAAGGTTTCTTCACAATGATGCAATATGCAGATGATACTTTTGTTTTTTTGGAAAAAGAGGGTAAGAGTCTGGAAAACTTTTTGGCTGCTATTGATGAATTTGGAGATGCTGTAGGAGTCAGACTGAACAAAAACAAGAGTGCAATGTGTTAGTTTGAGTTCTTGGCATGCACCCTGCAGCAGCAGTCTATGACTGCCAGATGCTACAAGGCTGCCATGCTCATGATCACAAAGCAAGAACAAGAGAAAGAAAAATGTACAAAGAATGAAGGAAACGTGAGCTAATGAGGCTCTCCAAATTTGAGATAAAACCTGAGTACATCTGAAGAGGCTCCGGTCTAATATAGTGTAGACCGCAAATCTGAGCCGTACATCTAACTAATCTAAGCCATACACTTAAGTTAACCTAAGCATGCCAAGTGTCAGTCTGCCACCACTGACACCTAACATGTGCATGCACCTAACATGTGCATGCACAATGTTAACCACTAGGTGGTTAACACTGCCTCCCCCTAAAAGTTTTTAGCACGAAAACATGTACAGACTTTTATAAGACAAATCTGACACTTATAACATGGTGCCAAAAATTAGGGGTAAAAATAATGGTAATGGTTGGGTTGTGTCGCCGTAAAAGATCTTCATGATTGCGTCCAGGACGAATAAGATCCGAATGCATGTCGATGGAGAACATGGATCATAGGAACATGGGCCAAAAACATAAAGACCATCCCCTTATATTATGGGTAAGTCTATTTTATCATATAGTGCCCAAAAGTTCACTTGAAAAAAATAATTAGGGGGTCTTCAAAAACGTAAGCACCAAAAAAACTTCCCCCGTGATCAGCCATAAAAAAACGTGGCTATGCGTGACAATATTTTGCAAAGCGTAGATCTGGAGCACAAAGCGTGGGTGGAGCGTGGACTTGGCGTGACAATATGTTGCAAAGCGTGGATTTGGAGCATAAAGCGTGAGTGGAGCGTGGCTTTTTAATTAGCGTGGCCGTGGGCGGTTATCAGCCAGCAAAAATAGTGGCGTGGACCGTGAGGGAAAAGTATGAGCCCGTGGCGTGGTACGGGTGTGACAAAAATTGTGTAATGTATGGCGTGAGCAAAGGGGTGGTCCGTATGACCCGGCCGCGGTGTCTCTCGGAAATGCACGGGGAAAAGCTAGGGGCGCATCTCAACCATAGATCTTGGGCGGCTACATCGTGGCCATCAAACCTGGAATACCTAAAACATGTTTGCTCTGTTTCGGAGATGTATCTGTATGCGTGCGGCGGCCTGAGTTTAGAAAGTTGCTAAATACCACATGAGCCCTGATATAGTGCCGAAATTGAATCTGGAAGGAGAATAGTTACTATATTTGCATGTTTCTGCAGGATGGACGGCCGGATGTGAAAGCAGATGCGGTTTGGAAGGAAGAGATGGCAATGGGAAGGATGATTTGATGTTTTTCCTGATCGTATCTGGGCTTCAGGGCACAAAGCTGATTGCTATGCTGAGAACTGTGCTTGCTTAATGCAGACCAAAGAGCGAACCTGGTGCTTGCTTGCTGATTTGAATAGATAGGCAATTGTTGCAGAGTAGGAATAAACAGATGATAATGAAAAATGTGCTGCAGGTGTTCATGCAAGTCTCAAATGGATCGGCAGGGCAGAAATCTGAATGCTTTGCTTGTAATGCGTGACTTGATCTGCTCCAAATATTCTCGATAAATTCTGCTAACCCTTTATATTGGATGCAGGTACAGATGCGGATTCGTTGCTTGTGAAGAAGAGATGGGGGCGAGCCACAGAGCTAGCCCTTGTAAAGAACTCAATAAAAAGGCAGACGAATTTGGAAGACTTGATGGACTATCTGTGGACCCAGCTTGTTCGTGCATCACATTTCCGTGAATCTGCCCCAAATCGTCTGTCATTGATGGGCCCTAAAGCAATGGAACTGTGGGATTTGCAGGAGCTGCAGAGGCCACATCATGTGATTCTTTGAAAAACAAAACTCGAGAGCCGGATATGCTGGCAGGATGAACAATCTTATGTAATACAGGACTAAGATGTGGCGTAATCCTGCTGCCACTGAGCTGTGGGGGCTAGCCAAAGTGCTGGCCCTCTTGAAAAAGGCTAATAAGCATCAGAATAGGCTGTCAGGAACAAAAAGCTTGCTTCCAAGAAAGTGTAAATAGTCTGCTATCGATTTTGCTTTGTGCAGGTAATAAACCTTTGCTTGCAGGACATCGAACCAGATGGCGAAATATGCCCCAACTCCAGGGGATCAGAGAAGCTTGAACACTAAAGAGGCTCTGAAAATAATCTTTGTGCTCCAAATAAACTGAGAAATTTGAACTTTGATGCAGATAGGATGTGAGCTTGATAAAACATGCTGTTACTTGGGCTTGGACAGTGACGATCATATGGGGGCTAGCTCAAGAGCTGGCCCTCTGTAAAGAATCAGAACATGAAAGCTTTGTAGAGAAAGCTTCTGCTGCAAATAATGGCATACATACAAAAAGCACAAAAGTTCTGAGAAGCCAAGAGAAAGCAGAAGCAACGTGATATTTTTGGGTGTGCAGAAAAGCACAAAATGTGGGATAAGCAGAAATGACAGAAAACCAACATGATTTTTTTGATAATGTTTTGCAGCATATAGAAGACAGAAAAAAGAGGATCAAATACTTGATTTGAGTTGTCTGAGGTGTGCAGAGAGGAGTGCTGTCACCACTCCAGAAATCAGAAATCCTTGACTGTAAAGCTGCACCTGCTGCACCATGAAAAAACAGAGGTTTGAAAACTCTTTTCGTAACTAGAACAATTGCAAACAAAAGGATTTGACAAAGGGGCCTCCAGCCGGACCATTTCAACAACTGGTTGGGCCAAATAAGGGAGTTGGAAGGGTTGAGAGTAATATACAAGGAGTATTCAAGAACTGATGAAGAAGGGCAGCAAGGACAACAGCAGAACAGCAAGGCTGAAGAAAGGGATCATGAGCGAACCCGGCATAACGGCGCCAGTGTTAGTTTGAGTTCTTGGCATGCACCCTGCAGCAGCAGTCTATGACTGCCAGATGCTACAAGGCTGCCATGCTCATGATCACAAAGCAAGAACAAGAGAAAGAAAAATGTACAAAGAATGAAGGAAACGTGAGCTAATGAGGCTCTCCAAATTTGAGATAAAACCTGAGTACATCTGAAGAGGCTCCGGTCTAATATAGTGTAGACCGCAAATCTGAGCCGTACATCTAACTAATCTAAGCCATACACTTAAGTTAACCTAAGCATGCCAAGTGTCAGTCTGCCACCACTGACACCTAACATGTGCATGCACCTAACATGTGCATGCACAATGTTAACCACTAGGTGGTTAACACAATAATTTATGACTCTCAGGATACAATGCTACAAGGGATCAAAATATTAAGTTCTAATTTTGCCACAAGTATTCTGGGAATTCCTTTATCAATTAACAGTTCTTTGCAAGGCTTGTGGGAACCAATTGTGACCAGAATTAAAAGAAAGTTATCCATGTATACCTCCTCATTATCATTGGCAGGTAGAATTGAAATTGCAAATGCTGTCATAAGTAGTACACATGTGTACTTCTCGTCTGCAATTGTTGGAGACAAAAACTCTTATAATAAGATGGAGGCTGCAATTAGGAAATTCATATGGCAAGGCTCTCACAAAGTGGCATGGGCAGATCTAATAAAACCTAAAAAAGAAGGTGGTATGGGTTGCAAGGATATGTTCATTCAAGCTCAAGCATTAGCAGCTAAAATGGTATGGAAAGCTATTTATGCCACAAGGCCATCCCCTGCTCTACAACTGATGAAATTCTGGATTCAGGAATCCTTCCCTGTAGGAAGTCATACCCTAAAACATCAACTTCCAGACTCAGCCTTCTTCCAGCTATCCCCATGCCCGGGTACTTCTAATATTCTTAAAAGGATGCTGGAGGGCTGGAATAATGCAGCCTTGTGCTATAGACCCCCTAACATTGATGCTACAAGCAAAGATCTGCACTTCTTTTGGCACCCTGACTTTGCACCAGAAAATATAGGTTGTCTTGCATTGAAACACCCACAGAAGTACATGCAGTGGCATAATAATGGTATTAGAACTTTTGAGGATCTGAGGGTGCAGGAAAGATGGATGACTTGGGAGGAAATGGCAGAGAAAACAAAGGGATCAGAGCTAGACAAAGAAATATTCAGAGTTGTTATAAGTAGAATAGAGGGATATGATGAGTTCAGTAAAAATTCAAGTACATGGCATTTGAATAACAAAGAATGGTACTCAGTCAGAGAAATCTACAAGGCTCTGGTGCCACATAAACTTTCCAAGGCAAGTACTTTATGGCAGTGCAATGAAGACAAACTTGCAGAAATATGTGCCCAAGAATGGTCATGTTATTCTGCTAATAAAATCAAAGCTTTTAGGTGGCTGGCAGTTCACCAGAGTCTGCAAACAAATCAGAAAAGAGCTAAATTTGATAGGTCTGTGTCTAGTTTGTGTCCTCAGTGTGGTCAGGTGGAAACTTCAAACCATGTCTTTACATGTCCATGGTTGACTGAATTTTGGAGTTGGTCTGCCCAGATTAATAAAGGAGCCCCTACAGATCTAAATTTGCTAAGTTTTTGGGATACTAAGGATAGATTGGAAAGCACCACAAGAACTTTGAGCTGCTGGGTTGTCTGGTTGCACAGAAATAGAGTTGTTATTAATGACCAACCCCCTTCCATCATTTGGCTTAAGAGAGCCTTTGTTGATATTATCCAAATCACAGCCATAGCTCACAGGATGCTTAAAGGAAAGAAATATGATCCAGCTTGGAATACTCTGGGGAAATTCTATGGATTATATGATTTCTTTCTAACTAATCTAACCATTTCGGATGATGTCTTGCACAGATGCACAGAGGAGACTCTATAGAGTCGGGAGTATGGATCGAGCAATGGGAGTTGCTGCAGACTCGGATGAAGAGGAAACCCAACTGTCTCAAACTGAACTTGAGGAGAGGCTGATCCAACTGAAGCAGGAGGTCATACATGCTAAAGCCATAAAGAGAAAGTGTTGAAACGGGCTGAGGTATGGAGGTACAACAGTCTTAAGCCTCACTTTACCAGTCTTTATCATAAATGGCAGCAGAAAAGGGAGGCTCACGTGCTGCTGCTTCTTGACTTCACCAATTTCCAGACCTGTGTACTGGATACTCTTCTTACCATCTTGGGAAACAGTAGAGTTGCTGATATTACAATACAGGATCTAGTGGATGGAGCTTGAATTTGGAAACAGGTCTAAAGAGAACTTCTTTCTTCCAGACTGCTATACTATTTTGTTTAAGCAGTTTATTGTTCTGGCTGTTTTATTATGGTTCATGGATCCCTTTTATAAGGACCATGCAACATTTTTTGGCATCATGAATCCTTTGTTTATGGATCATGAGTTTTGGCCGATTAGTATTATGAACTTATTAGGTATGTCTTTTATGATATACCCTCTTATGTATCCTTCTTAGATGCAATATAAAAACAAACTTGCCCTCAAAAAAAAAAAAAACCGGCTTGAACTAGTTAAACCTAGCTCAAACATCAGCATTGGTCAATCCCTCCGCTGTCTTATCTGGCCATACAAGGACTTTTCAATCCAAGATGGTACCATAAATCCAGGGAAACCAGTTATCAGCTAGTAATATTCATAATACAATCACTAAGACTTGAACTTCAAATCTCATATACAACCAAATGGACTAAGTTTCTCCAGCCCAATAAATACAATAGGCCAATAAACTATTGATGTACAAGAATATAAAGTTACATGAAGCGTAACTAGTACACTATGTCGTGCCATATAAGATCACAGTTTCCTGCTTAAGAAATCAGCAGTAACCTATACGAACATTTGTTCAACGTGAGAATAAAACATGGTAAACATTAGACTTGGTAGTGTCAAGAACATTTTTAATATCCCTGTCATAAAATGCCACTACCTTTAGCCATTGAAACACGTGAGAATAAAACATGGTAAACATTAGACTTGGTAGTGTCAAGAACATTTTTAATATCCCTGTCATAAAATGCCACTACCTTTAGCCATTGAAACTAACTGTAATCTGATCACCTAAAAGAAAGATCAGGGATCAAAGAGTCTTAACAGAGCCAAGTTTAGAAATAAAGAAAACCATAAGTAGAAAGTTAATATATTGGCAACAGCCCTCTCAGATCTGCAATAACTTGCAATAACTACCATTTAGATGTAATCATTAAAAAAAGACACCAGATCCATGGGGCTCGGTCCCAATTTGTATGCCACCTCCTAAGAACTCCTAATACATTGGACAAAAGGAAAACATTAAGAGGAGAAGCCCGTTACTGCAGCCAATCAATACATCATTAGCCCGATAAGGGTAAAGATGCAAGGGCCAAAAAGGTACCTTTAGGCTTCTCGGTTATTAACCGATCACCTAATGTAATCCTTTTGCCCAAATAAAAAAAGAACTTAGAATACTTTGACATAAAACATGACAAATGAGAGAGTAAAACCACCACTTTGGGTTCATTTATAGAAAATGACCAAGAAAAAGCCTTACACTTTATAGGCCAAATCTGTCATATGCATATAGAAGCATTCAAAGAAGATAAGAGGAAACAATTGATACAAATTAACCATATAGATTTATCTCTTTCCTAACAATGCGGCTATAACAATAAAACCCACTTTGCCTTAGAGCCTTAAGTGATAGGTGGATTCTCAACACAAATATGAATTATTTTCCTTTATAAAACTGATCACTGCCATACCTGGTTTATGTTGATTTAAGACCCAAGCACATATTCCTTTTAGGCCGAAATGGGATGCATCGCCACAAAACGATATTATGTTGGCCTCCATATCCACAAAATTTTACTTATACTTTCAAAAATCATTTTGAAAAGAGTTGGAGAACGGCCACATATATCACCACCTATTTTAAAGCCATGCTTTGCAAACACTGTCATTTTAGCATTCCACGGATTGTCACTATGCTTTGTATCAGAGTTTAACATGCACAAGGAGTATTCTGGATCCGAATTTAAAATGCACAAGGAGTAATCTGGATCCCAATCCGAATCGGTGCATGTAAATGCTATTTCCTTCTACAACCGTGACTCATCTCACTCGAGTCCTGCTTATCAGGGACGGATACAAAGATCTTGCCCTATTTTTGTACAAATCAGTAGCGCCTGCCCATAGCATGCCATTCAAGCATAAAATATGACCTAATCAACACGAAGATTAACTCTGCTTGTAGCATGCCGTTCCAGCCTGGGTCGAGCCAAAAAGGTCTGTGCCGGGCCGGTCGGATACAAGAGAGCCTCGAATCCTTCATATGCATATGTAATCCATTTTGGCAAAGCCCTAGTATACGATATAGAATGCCCAAAGGGTATTTTCCACTAAATGCTCCCCTTAGAAAACCTGAAGTATACAGTAGTATGATAAGGCCACAACCTATTGGACCAGTATATACCTAGACGGTGGCCATAATTCTTTTCAAGTGTATAGTTGATGCAGGAAACACCACATCCGCCTTCTATAAGGTACGGCAACAATATCTTAAGGTGCACAACTAAGTTAGTCGTGCAAGCTTTATAAAAAAAAACCCTACCTCCAACCGTAGAGTGGGGCAACACAATGATTCCTGCTTAAATTTCTGTAATAGGAGTGGCTGGCCCCTACTCAGAGCAGGAGCCAAGCCACATCCTATATATGCTATGCAGCCAATTTTAGAGGTATCTATACTGTAGAGCACTCTTACCTCGAATCTAGAATAATTGTTAGTCCTGTGCCTCCTGGTACAGGACTATTCATGCATACGTCAGACCAGGTCAAGCTCAAAGATCCTCAGTCAACCACGGGTCAGACATCCAAGCATCCCGTAAGACTAGCAGAGCCACGCTTGATCAAAGCCTTTGGCGGTCAACAAGAGGCGCCCGCTCAGACAAGTGGACGGCCCGTCCACCGCCAGCGTCGGCGTCGGCGTGATTCCGTGCACTTCAAGAGGCACCGCCAACTTTCTCTCAGAAGGGCCTCCTTCCGTGAGTCGGGCAGAGATCGGTCGAGTGTCTATATTGGGCCCAAGGCCATTGTACTATATATATGAGTAGAGTTAGCTCATGAGTTTTAGATGAGTTTTGAGTCTTGTCTCCTTTCGGTTTTTCTCTATTGCGAGATCTCATGTATTTTCATCATTGATATCAAGGAAGCTTATCATCTTTCTTTCATTTGTTCATTTCTCTTCTTTTTCTTCTCAACAAATCCGCGTGACATAGTCCCCGGACTCTCTGTTAGATCCACGGGTCCTCCAGAGGGCTGTCTTCCGGGAGTTCCCGAACCCGCACTCCAAACACGGGCGCCGATGCCGGTCCTGATTTTCTCCTACTTTCTTTCGCCGCCATATGCGTCTCGCAATTTCACGCCGGAAGAACTCCTTTCTCGAGACGGCATCTCGCTTGGGCGCCATCGGCCGGGGAAAGCTGCTCGGCGACATGTATGGATACGCTTATGACATAGAGGGAGGCCATCTTCGGTCTAGGGCTCGGTCCGCGCCACCCACCCCTCGTGTCGGATCTCGTCGGTTCCCCCAAGCGTGCAAACATTGCTCACAACCTCAGTCCCCTCATCATTATCGGGGAGCCTTATCGGCTCAACCTTCTCAACCGTACTTTCATACCCCCGAACATGCCTACATCCATCATTCTTAGGCCCACGCCACTTCGCCCGCCCAACCATCATCTCCCGGGTGGGCACGCGGCTATCCACATGTCTCCTTTGGCGCTGCCGGAATAATATCCTTTCCCACGTTTCCCCTTGCTCTTCCTGTTTACAACCTTACGGATCTCAAAACCAATGCTCCAGAGCGCCCGGTTTCTCAAGCCATGATCACCCCTTCATCGGGGTCCGTCGAGCACAATGCCAAATCCACCTCAACCTCAATATCCTCACTATCCCGTTCTGTCCAGCCCCAAACTTTCTACCTCTACCTTCGGACTCGAACCGACTTATCCCACCTTTGGCAACACGAAGGCAAACCGTTAGACCAAAGTGCTCAGCCCACATGGAAGAATTTGAGGCTCTAGCTGTCCTAAATGGGCACGCGCAACCTCAACTGAAATTTCACATCTTTTCCACCACCGCTGTGGTGGCTCTCCTCATCAATGGCTCATGTCCAACAAAAGCCATTGGAAACAAGACTGGTCCGACATGCGACCGCTTTTACGTCTCATTACGGGACCACGGATGATGATCAACTTCATCTCAAGCAACTCAATGAACTTCAACAAGAGCCCACCTGAGTCTCCGCCCGGGATTTTTGCGGATCGACTTCACATTCGCTCCGATAAGCTCAAGGAGTACCCTACACGAGCCGGATTTTGGTCTGGTTTCTCCAAGGACTTCCTCCCCGCTATTCGACTCATGATGAATACTCAAGGTCCAAAACTTTGGAGCAGGCTATCGACCTTTGTCAATCACTCGTCAATGTTTCCTCCCGGCGTGGCTCTTCAAGAGCTCCCGTTCATTCCACCGTCATGGTTCCACAAGCGGTTGTTCAGCCTCAACACGCTAATCCACAGTAGCAGTCAAATCGGTGCCATATTTGCAAATATCAAGGCCATTTGGCCAATGAGTGCAACTCCACCAATGGCCCGCCTCATTGCAAGCGATGCAACATGTGCAATCATGCCACGGAAGAGTGCACTCGCGCACTCATCCCACACCGTTCGCGAACAAAATGGTTTATCAAGTACAAACCACACCTCAGTCCCAAACGCACTATCGCCAGGACCACCTCTTCAAAAGTGCAGCCCGCATAACTCTATCGACGGGGACCAACCACGGGGATCCAACCAACGTCCTCCTTTTGATCCTTCTAAAGCTCGGTGCTATCACCATCAAGAATGGGGTCATACCACCACAAGGCGTGCCCTCAACTTCCACAAGTTCAGTCGGCTTCTTCCGGCACAAATCGACCACATCGGTCCGCCTCGGCTTACCAACTCGGCTTGCTAATGGCAAACAAGGCCGCGACCAGTTCTCAAGAAGCCCCCAAGAGCGCCAAAGCAATCACGCTATCAACCAGCTCCAAGCAAATCAACCTCGGTGGATCAACAAGCCCAAGAGGAAATTTTTGGGGCACTTAATCCTCCCCCGCATACCGTCAAATTGGGTTGGTCTAGTTTCACGCCGCACCAAGGCATCACGCCCCTTGACTATTATTCGATGACACGAACCCCGCCTTTGCGGTTGACACCCTTCCTCATGAGGACGAAAAAAAAGGTTCACTTTGCACGACTTAGAAAAGCTCATGCCAAATGTCATGCCCAAAGTTCGCCAAAGCATTTTGAATCTCATGCAAGCAAACAAGGCGCACATTGGCAAATGTTCATGCCACCACTCGAGCTCAACAAAGACACGATCCACCTTCAACATCTCAACCTCCACGCCTCGGACATATCCCAATATTGCGGCCGAGGTTGACTTACTCAAAAAAGTTTGCCGCTTCCCCGCCACGCACTCCCGCACCGGTGGAACCGGCAGATCCTTTTTCTCATGTACCTCTCGAACTCCAGAGGAGCTTGCCAAGATCAAAATTCCTTTAAGCTTGGCAACCATTTTAAAACTACGCCCACGCTCTCAAGGACCGGTTACCACTCCCAACCTGTTTTTTAGTTGGGGCCGGCTACCTCTACACCCACGGTCCATGCAACGGTGGGAAATCAAACCAAGTCAACCATGTTCAAATCGATGGAGGTAGTGCGGTCAATCTCATCACGGACAAACTCCGCAAAACAAATGGGCATCACACAACTCTTTCGTGCCCCATATGACATCAAATTGGCTAATGGCCATATCATGAGACCTCAAGGCGTCACACCTATTCTACACATCAACATTGGTGATCTCCCGCTTTCCCATGGAATTTGGAGTTTGGAAAGCTGGTGAAGATCCGGTGACTATGAAATCTTTGGTGGGAAGACCCTTTCTCCGCCCGGGCAAAGAGTATCCATTATTGGGCCGCGGACCGGTTAGTCATCACAGATGGTCATCTCAATGCCACAATGGACTTGCAAACGGCCGGATCATTTCCGTTGACAATGCGGAACCCTCTCTCATTAATCGATTCAAGAGGCCTTTCGAGAATATTTATCAAGTTCGGGCTACCCCTAGCGGCGTCGCCTCTGTCATCCTACCGAATATGCCGATCCTTGGGGAGAAATGACTCTTGATCAGGACCCGGTCGGGGCTGCCTTGCTTGACTCCTACGGCTCCTTGCAATCGAATCCAACGCGTTGATCACTTTTCGATCACGGACACTCCCAAGAACTCCTGGCGATGTACACGCAGATCATGAAGCAACCAACGCTAGATGACACCGAAAGCAACCTCTCTTTTTACCACAAAGTGCCACGCGATCCGGTTATGCTCCAACCTCCCGCACACATTGTCCAGATATCGAAGTCATACCCATATTCAGACTCACGAAGTCGAAATTGTGGATGTTGGCAACAATCAACCTGTCCGTATTATTCGCAAACCTTAGGCTCCTTATCGTATCAGGGCCGCCAATACTGCTCAAAAATTCAAACACATTTTCGCCGGAGTTACAAAGATCTGCGGGGAATCAACAAAAGCTTGGGGAACTCACCATTCCTACCAAATCGATGCACGCGACGGTGTAGCAACGACAAGATGTGCTCAACCCTAATTACCGCGGATCGCGCCAAGGCGGAAATTGACAAACTCCTTGCCGCAGGTTTGATCTATGAGGTCAAACATTCTCGAATGGGTGAGCCCTATCGCCATTGCCCTTAAGCACAATGGTAAGATCCGCGTCCGTAGTAGACTATCGGAAACTCAATCGGGCCACGGAGCGTGATCATTTTCCACTTCCCTTCACGCAGACCAAGTTCGAAGAAGTGGGTCGGACATGAGATGTACTCCTTTATGGATGGTTTCTCCCGGCTACAATCGGATCTCCATCAAAGAATCTGATCAACTCAAGACCACTTTCACCACCGGGGGCACTTTTGCCTACAAGGTGGTTCCTTTTGGATTATCCAACTCTCCTTCAACATTTCAACGCATCATGCTCTCCGCTTTTCATGATTTCATGAAGGAAAATCCCTTCTTGCAAATTTTTCAAGATGACTTCTCTCGCCTCAGGTTCCATGGTGACCATTTGGATAAATTGGAACTCGTCTTTCGAGAAATGTGATGAGTCCAGGCATTAGTCTCAATCGAGAAATGCACCTTTTGCGCCACTCGGTGTTCGGTTAGGCCATGTTGTCAGCAAAGGTGCATCACCACCGATCCCCGCCAAAATCGGTTTGTGTGCTAAAAGCTCAAGCACCAGCCAATATCAAAGAGACACGCTCTTTCCTAGGAAAGGTCAATTATTACTCCACCTTCATACCGGATCGGCAGCCATTGCGCATCCCATTCATAAACTCACGGTGATCTAATCCACCGGGCTTGGAATTCCCAAAGCGGAAGTCGCTTTCCAACGGTGAAGCTTTTGCTTACTCGTGCACCCGGTACTTGTTCCTCCTCAATGGGACAAGCCCTTTCACGCTCATGTCGATGTGTCTCGGCTTTGCTATTGAGCTGTTCTCTCTCAAGAATATGATCGCATTAATCGATAAAACCAAATCGCTATGCCAAAACCGAAAACTCAATTCTGGCGGCGCAACTATTACGCCCGCGAGCGTGAAGCTTTGGGTCTCATTTTCTCGTGGTCCAACGCTTCCGTCATTACCTTTTGGGCAGTCAAATCAAGTTCTTTGTGGACCACCAAGCACTTCTCTATTTGATCAACAAATCCACGCCCACGGGTCGCATTGCTCGTTGGGTCCTTCTTCTCCAAGAATTTGCTCCTTTTGAAATCGTTCATAAGGCTGGCAAATCTCATGTTGTTCCGGATTATCTTTCACGCATCCACACGGATGATCCCGCAACAGGAGTCTCAGACGCCTTCCCTGATGCTCAACTTTTTTTAGTCACGGCAACACCACATTGGTTCCATGATTTTCAGCAGTACCTCCTCACAGGTGCTCTTCCACCAGAAGATGAGACGCTCTCTCACCTTGGCGACAATCCCTGCCGCCATCAATTTCTCTCAGAGGTCCGCGGACTACACCATGGTTGCCGGACATCTCTACAAAAAAGGTAAGGACACCATCCTTCGACGCTGTGTTCTCCCTCATGAAGTTCCAGACATTGTTCGAGAAGCTCATCAAGGGCTCGGTGGTGGTCATTTTCATGGTGACACCACGACGCAAAAATTCTTCTTAGGGTATTATTGGCCCACGCTCTTCAAAGATGCTCACGCCCGCCAAGTGTGACGCTTGCCGGCCGGTGGGGCCCCCACGCCCGTGGCGCTCTTCCCTTGACGCCGCCGCCACGCGCCACTTCTTCAAGCAAATGGGGAATGGACTTTGTGGGACCTATAGACCCTCCGGCGCGGCACACTCGTGCCCGATACATCCTGGTTCTCACTGACTACGCCACCAAATGGGCGGAAGCTTGTGCACTTCCAGACAACACTGCTGCAAGCACAGCCAGAGTCCTCTATCAACAAATCATCCGCGATTCGGCTGCCCCTACCGAGCTGGTCGTTGATCGTGGTGTTCATTTCATCAATCATACTATCAAAGAGCCGACGGATTATCTCTTGATACATCATCACAAGAGCACACCTTACTATCCTCAAGGCAATGGGTTGGCAAAGCACCAACAAAAAAACGGTCACCATTCTCAAGAAAATTTGTGACGCTCCCGCATGCAGTTGGCAGACAAAACTTCCTACAGTTCTTTGGGCCTACAATACTTGTTTCAAGATTGCTACGGGTCACACTCCTTTTAAATTGGTTTATGGTCAGGAAGCTCTCATGCCCTTTGAATTCATTCTTCCAACACTCCGGTTTCAATCAAGCTCTTGCTCATAATCCACCAGCTGCTCTCAAAGAACGGGTCTATCAATTAGAACAGTTGGATGAACTTCGCAGGGATGCTTATATTCGTGTTCTTCATGGACAACAGTTGCAAAAATCTTTACATGACAAACGTTTGAAGACAAAAACATTCAAACAAGGAGATTTGGTTCTTCTTTATGATTCCAGGTACAAAAATTTTCAGGGTAAACTCAAGTTTCGTTGGCTTGGCCCTTATCAAATTGTTCAAGTGGTTAGACCAAGTGTTTTCCAACTCATTTGAATTAGATGGCACTCCATTACCTACATTAGTTAATGGTTTTCGCCTCAAAGCATTTCAAAGACACGTAAAGTGAACATCCCAACACAGAGACAGTTCCATAATCAAACACCACAGAAAGTGACTAGAAAGGCGGTAGATTATATTATAGTGGAGAATTTTTACAAAATGTGGGCGCAGCCCAGCTATTTCTGCTATGGGCAATCGCCCTATATACAAAACGGGCCTCGAGCCCTATCTACTAAGTCCTAAGAGGAAAACCCTCTACTCCGGGTTCGGAGCAGAGGTGATGCGGAGGAGATGGTAGAGGTTCTGCTCCGGATCCCAGCGAAGGTGCAGAACCACCTCCATCCCGTTGGTCTTCGGGTCGGGATGTTCAGCCATCCCGGCACACCAGCCGTCCATGCGAATGCCACGGTTGTGGCAGCGCCAGAGATCCAGACAGTTCATCTTACAAGTGATCCACTCCTGACAGTTCGTCGGCATGGTGCAATCTTCGTTCAAACCAGCAGCAGCCATACTGAGCGCCATCGGATGCCTTCGTTTCTCTCGGTTCGTCTTATATAGCCAACTGAGGACCTCCTTGTCGACGTGGACCAATCACACAAATCGCCAACGTGGTTGCAATGCAAGGCTGTTTCTAAAAGGAGAATCTGTTCTCCCGCCGCATATCTAGCAATGGTACCTTCTGACACATTCCTTTTAATGATATCCCACTTCGAGTTGCCAGCATTGAATGCCATTCCTTCTTTCCACGCCCGTCGAACATTAATGGGTGTCCTTTGCCATCTGTCACATCCGATCTTTCTTTCACGTCTCATCCTCACCGTCCATTGCTTCTCCCTTACGTTTTTGGGGACTTAGCCAAATTTTTGCCTCTCAATCCCCTTCTTCGCATCTCTTGACACCTGGCATCATCAACGGTTCCTGTTTCGCCCTCTTCATACCTCTTCACCTCCAGTTGTGCGCCCTAAAACAAACCTTTTCGTTCCTCTGCGCCTTCATCCTCCGTGCTCGACTTTCGTCTTCCGCCTTTGGCATCTCTCTTCGTTCTGCAAATCATTCTCATGGCTGCCCCAAGATTTTCTACACTTCAAGCTACTGCTCCCAAGGATCCGGCCCTTTTTGCATCTGTATCCTTCTTGACGCCCACTTTCCGCGAAGCCCTTGTTGGCCCCAATAAAGACGTCGCTGAACGACACCAGCTTTACGAATTTTCTCAAATGGAACTTCCGGCTCCAAATCCCGCCCGCAAAGTAGCTTCATCGCCAATATTGTTAATGACCCGCAGGGTACACCACCACCGGGTCGATGGCACCACTATTTCATTGACTCAACACTTGATTTCTGAGGTATTTCATATTCCCTTGCACACTCCTTGTGTATCATGGTCCGCTATCTGAGGATATTGATGTCCGCGAGTTTGGTGCACCTCGCTTATCACGCCAATGTCCATCGCCCGACCAATATCGACAAGCCTCATGAGACCTTTTGTAAAATTTTTGTGGCGCCAAATTCCTTGGGTATTCTATCAAGAACACCCATATCAATAAGCCTTTCTATAACCTGGTCCTTACTGCTACACACCCAAGCACCACATAGATTGGCCCCAAATGATGTTCTATCGTCTTCTCCAAGAAATGGACCGCCGGGGTACCACTTCCATTTTCGAAGTTTCGTGGGAGGGCACTTTCAAGCCCTCATCCGCCATTACTTCCCTCCCACACCACCAAATTCTCATACTTCCACTCGGCCCTCCCTTCGGTCAATCACCAAGTTGGCACATCACGCCCATCTTCCCCGGTCATGACCACGGTCACACTCATGTCCTTTGTCTCTTCCTCCGCTACACCATCCACTTCACACCATTTTTCACAAACCTCCCACACCGGGCAACAGCCAATTCCACCACCACAACACCCTCGTCGGTTGTTGTATCGATGTCGCCAGGATGCTCTGCTGCTGCGACTTAAGTTGAGGAATCCCAAGACGCTCTTATGAGCGGGGTTCAACAGGCACTAGAGGCCTCTCGATGCGGTACACCAAGACCTTCTGCCGCAAATCCCCAAGTTGCAACTTTGGAGGCCAAACTTCAAGACAAGCATGAAGCTCTCTTTACAGGCTCATGCGGATCTCAAGAGTACACAAGCTCAAGTCAGCCAACTCGCAGATCAAGAGGCTCGGCTCGGTCAGAAATTCGGACTCTATTGGAGCACAACAAGTCCAAAGTCGCTCTCCCGAGTACCAAGGATGAAGATATTGCTAAACTCAATGCCTTGTACTGAATCGTGTGAAAACTTCCGCGACTCAAGTTCAAAATCTTTCAGCCCGAGATGCTCAAGTTGCCTCCTTGACGGCTCGCCTTTCTACACGCACCTCTCGGATCACCTCTCTTCAAGATCTTACAGAGGTGCGTAAAGCGTGAGAAAATACTCGATGACGCGGAGATTGCCGTGCTTCGTCTCAATACACCGGGGAAATCTTCCTCCCAGGTCAATCCTTCTCAGAAGCGGGTCCGTGACCAGTCACGCCTCCTACTTGAAAAGGAAAATAGGATCCGTGATCTCGAACAACAGCTGCAGCAAGCTATTCAGTCTGCTGATGAGGCTCAAACCAAACTTGACGCCCAGACTTCAATTCTTCACAGAATGCCAGTGGACTTCCCAGCTCCCTCCTGCTATCATGATTATGTGGTTGCTCGACGCCACCTCTTCCTTTCAAAGTGGCACGCAGCTGATGGCCCTGTGGATATCCCACTGAGCAGTGCTGATTTTTCTCGGATTTGGCCAGAACTCTCCATTGAAGACAAAGGGTTGTGTTGTGCCCTTGTTGTCTTTGATCTCATACACTGTGCCGATCCCGACTTTCTCACTTTCCGCGTGGTTCAGCCCATGGCTTATATTTTTCATGATTTCTATCTGGGTGATACACAGGAAAATTTTGGCAATGGGCCACGCCAGCTGTTCCAGGGTGACCCCATCAAGAATGGGTGCTTCGGGATAACAATCCATATCTTGCGGATCCTGCTCAGACCAAAACTTTTCATCAGGAGTACATGCCTGAGCTTGCCAATCATTTATCTCTCTGGCAAGCGGAAGCGCTGCAACAAATAAGGAAGTATCTAGGACATCCCGAAGATCTTCCCTATGCACAAGTCTATATGCAGCACCTCGCTGGTTACAATCAGATACAGCCAAGTGCTCTGTTGGATAGCAAGACGGTCCCCACAGGATGGGATAGCCCTCCTGTCAACTCTCAGCTCTCTGCTTCTCTTTGGGATCGCTGGTGTCAGGCACTTGATCCAGATCTTGTCAGTCAATTCAGGGAGACTGCTCAGCAACCCACGCCCACGGGCATGGTTCCTTCTCCCTATGCTTCCCTGGGTGTACCTCCACGCCCCAGGTTCCTAACTTCTGATTGGCGCCTTCCTTTTTGGACCAAGGTCATGGATGGTCATGCAGGCTGGACACCACCTCAGATCTCGACGGATCTCCGGTGGGATCCACGTTTTGTTCGCCGATCACATTGGGAAGAAGGTGCTACTCTGGACAACACCACAAATTGGATCTACATTGCTAATGAGCGTGGTTGGCAACAGCCCGCGGATGCGCTTCATGGTCTCAACACCTTCTTGCAGAACGCCTCCACCTCACCTGATCCTTCTGTCCATCTTCAAGCAGGCTTTTGCGCTGCCCTCAAATGCATTTTGCTTAGCTCCTTAAATCGGCAGCGCCCCATTTTTCACTGCAATCCAAATGCCAGCGTCAGTGCTTTTGGCCTTCAGACCTGTCTCCTCATGGAGTGTCGAAGACATTTCTTGAGACGCCCACTGCGTGACTTGAAGACATGGTACGCCTCGTTTTCTTATTGATGCTGATCCCGCCCTTGGCCAAGACACACCTCAAGCTCTTCAATCACGCCAAGATCTCATCGGCCTAGCACCATAATGGGGCCCGGCCCTCACTCCGTGAGGATCACTTTCAGACCGATGGCTTCAGCCCTCCAAACGCTTCCTCCTTTTTCTTCACTCGAAAGTGTCGTTTGGTGGGGGGAGTGTTAGTCCCTCCCGCTCCTCCGATGCAGGACTATTCATGCATACGCCGGACCAGGTCAAGCTCAAAGATCCTCGGCCAACCACGGGTCAGACATCCAAGCATCCACGAAGACTAAGCAAAGCCACTTGATCAAAGCCTTTGGCGGTCAACAAGAGAGCCCTTTCAGACAAGTGACGGCCCGTCACCGCCAATCGTCGGCGTCGGCGTGATTCCGTGCACTTCAAGAGGCACCGCCAACTTTCCTGCAGAATCGGGCCTCCTTCCGTGAGTCGGCACCGAGATCACCCGAGTGTCTATATTGGGCCCAAGGCCATTGTACTATATATATGAGTAGAGTTAGCTCATGAGTTTTTAGATGAGTTTTGAGTCTTGTCTCCTTTCAGTTTTCTCTCTATTGCGAGATCTCATGTATTTTCATCATTGATATCAAGGAAGCTTATCATCTTTCTTTCATTTGTTCTGTTCTCTTCTTTTTCTTCTCTTTCAGCAAATCCCGCGTGACATAGTCCCCCGGACTCTCCTGTTAGATCCACGGGTCCTCACAGAGGGCTGTCTTCCAGGAGTTCCCGAACCCAGACTCCAAACAATAATTTGTTAATGGCATCTACAACTTCACTGGAGACTAGATGCCAACTACAAATACACTTATTTACCTTAAATTTAGAAGTGGCTGTTAAGAACTTGCATATGCTCCATGGAATCCAACTGAATTCCAGCAAATGAACCAGTCATCATACATCATGCATTTAAGCCAAGTGGCATAGTAAATCAGCCGAGTGGCAATTCTGGCATCAGCATGCCCATAAGCCAAGTGGCATAGTAAATCAGCCGAGTGGCAATTCTGGCATTGATGCCAAATGATACATATTATAATATTTATGGAAAGCCCCTAGAATAACAATAGGGCTTAAAGATATTGGCAAGCCAAGTGGCAATTGTGATAGTAATGTTGGATACTGCACAATGAGTATATGAATCCTTAAAGTCACAAATCCTCAGATTAGGTGTAATCATCTTCTTTGGTCCAATCATAAGTATGGTCAAAGAATTACCTTTAGGACCGATTTGGCATTTCTTTTCCAGAATGTTTTGAAACACTTTGACAACATAGTAAATTCAGGACCTTTCTATTCTGGTCATAATCCCAGTTCACGAGTTCTGCGTTCCAAGTTGAAATCACTTTTTTGAACTCAGACTCTTCTTACTTTTCATCTTCAGCCTGTAATCATGCATCATAAATATGAGAGATTAAAAAGTAAAGCTTAAAGCAAAGGGATATCAGAAGATATCTATGCCTTACTAAGCAATCAAAAAAAAAGAACCTTAACCAAGGAAATATGGCAAAGACCGATAAGACCAATGCAAAGTATGTCATAAAAAAACCGCTTGAACTAGTTAAACCTAGCTCAAACATCAGCATTGGTCAATCCCTCCATTGCCTTATCCGCCATACAAGGACTTTTCAATCCAAGTTGGTACCATAAATCCGTGGAAACCAAGTTATCACTAGTAATATTCATAATACAATCACTAAGACTTGAACTTCAAATCTCATATACAACCAAATGGACTAAGTTTCTCCAGCCCAATAAATACAATAGGCCCAATAAACTATTGATGTACAAGAATATAAAGTTACATGAAGCGTAACTAGTACACTATGTCGTGCCATATAAGATCACAGTTTCCTGCTTATGAAATCAGCAGTAACCTATACGAACATTTGTTCAACGTGAGAATAAAACATGGTAAACATTAGACTTGGTAGTGTCAAGAACATTTTTAATATCCCTGTCATAAAATGCCACTACCTTTAGCCATTGAAACTAACTGTAATCTGATCACCTAAAAGAAAGATCAGGGATCAAAGAGTCTTAACAGAGCCAAGTTTAGAAATAAAGAAAACCATCAGTAGAAAGTTAATATATTGGCAACAGCCCTCTCAGATCTGCAATAACTTGCAATAACTACCATTTAGATGTAATCATTAAAACAGCACCAGATCCGCCAGGCTCCAGTCCCAATTTGTATGCCACCTCCTAAGAACTCCTAATACATTGGACAAAAGGAAAACATTAAGAGGAGAAGCCCGTACCTGCAGCCAATTGATAAGGGTAAAGATGCAAGGGCCAAAAGGTACCTTAGGCTTCTCGGTTATTAACCGGTCACCTAATGTAATCCTTTTGCCCAAATACAAAAAAGAACTTAGAATACTTTGACATAAAACATGACAAATGAGAGAGTAAAACCACCACTGGGTTCATTTATAGAAAATGACCAAGAAAAAGCCTTACACTTTATAGGCCAAATCTATCATATGGTGTTGAAATCTTATAGTATTTTGCGAATCTTATTATACAGTATAGCAAATTTTGTACTTGCATACCCCACAAACGAGGAACTTTACGTACGGTATAGATTAAGGAATAAGGGGTGAATATGCCTATCCAACAGCTCTCGCTGCCCTACGTCACCCCCCGTGTGAATATGCACCCAAACCAAAGGGGATTTAAGGGGGATTTTAATTTAAATGTGTTGGACCCAATGGTTATGTTAATTAATGTCAATGGTAGTTATGTGTTGGTTGTTATGTGTTGGGGGATTTAATTTTTATATGTTGGATGTTAATGGTTTGTGTTGCAAAAAAAATTTTTTGGCCCCTTCGGGGCCTTAGGGACGTCCCCCCTCCCCCCCCCCGTGTGACAAAAATTTTAGAATTCAAAACAGAAAAAAAACTAGAATTCATTTGAGGCTTTCATCACCTGTAGCTTTTGAATTTGATCACAATAAAACAAATAGAACATAAGTAAAAGTTACCATAAAGATAGAGTAGATTGATCCCATTATTCTGAAAGTCATAAAGTTTACAACACAAAGAAAACCCTCTGTTATTATGCTACATATTGTTACTTCCGCTACAACTATTTCTCTTTCACAATGACACCATTGTTTATCAATCCATATGATTTTGGATGCTCCATCTCTAGCTTAAAGGTAATGCATGATTCACCTTACGATTCGATTAAAGTTCCAAACCTACAATATAAATGTATTCTTGTGGCCACTTTGTTTGGGATCTGGCAAGGTGACATGGAAAAGGGCGTGGAATAATCCACCTTTGTTGTGTGCATAAGAACCGTTTGTTGATTGAAGCTAAAGGCTAGCTGCTATGAACAATCCAGGAAGCCAGAAATATCCAAGAGTTGAAAGCAAACAGATGGCCTCTTTAAACTTGAATCTGCAAAGAAATCATAGGAAGGAAACAAAAGGGGGTTTTGCAAAGACTACATTGTAGAATCAGAAACCAATACCTTGTAAAAAAACATTATGCTAACTGAAGAAACATTAAAAAACAAATACCTTTGTAAGTGTGAGCAAAAAATCCATCTCGTGGTAGTAAAATCCACTCCGGCAATAAGAATCCAAGAGGGCAAGTACACATGCACACACATGCACACATGCACATGCACTTGCACTTGCACTTGCACTTGCACTTGCACTTGCACATGCACATGCATATGAGTATGCACGTGCACACACATGCACATGCATGTGCACATGCACATGCACACACTTGCACAGTGTTCATGCACAAACACATGCAGACAAAGACAACAACCCTCGGATTGTTCCAACCAACGAAAAATCAACGGCCCATAAAGGGTGCACTCTAGAAATACTATTTAGTACACCTCAACGAATACAACAACGAAATCATAGAAAAACCATATGAAAAAGCGTATAAAAATCTAAAAGTAACCCCCTGTTATTATGCTACATATTGCATATAGAAGCATTCAGCAAGATAAGAGGAAACAATTGATACAAATTAACCATATAGATTTATCTCTTTCCTAACAATCTGGCTATAACAATAAAAACCCACTTTGCCTTAGAGCCTTAAGTGATAGGTGGATTCTTAACACAAATATGAATTATTTTCCTTTATAAAACTGATCACTGCCATACCTGGTTTATGTTGATTTAAGACCCAAGCACATATTCCTTTTAGGCCGAAATGGGATGCATCGCCACAGCTCTGATATTACTGTTGGCCTCCATATCCACAGCCTTACTTATACTTTCAAAAATCATTTTGAAAAGAGTTGGAGAACGGCCACATATATCACCACCTATTTTAAAGCCATGCTTTGCAAACACTGTCATTTTAGCATTCCACGGATTGTCACTATGCTTTGTATCAGAGTTTAACATGCACAAGGAGTATTCTGGATCCGAATTTAAAATGCACAAGGAGTAATCTGGATCCCAATCCGAATCGGTGCATGTAAATGCTATTTCCTTCTACAACCGTGACATCTCACTGGAGTCCTGCTTATCAGGGACGGATACAAAGATCTTGCCCTATTTTTGTACAAATCAGTAGCGCCTGCCCATAGCATGTCGTTCAAGCATAAAATATGACCTAATCAACACGAAGATTAACTCTGCTTGTAGCATGCCGCCCACTGGTCGAGCCAAAAGGTCGTCAGGCCGGGCCGGTCGGATACAAGAGAGCCTCGAATCCTTCATATGCATATGTAATCCATTTTGGCAAAGCCCTAGTATACGATATAGAATGCCCAAAAGCTGTTCATATTATAAAGGGTATTTTCCACTAAATGCTCCCCTTAGAAAACCTGAAGTATACAGTAGTATGATAAGGCCACAACCTATTGGACCAGTATATACCTAGACGGTGGCCATAATTCTTTTCAAGTGTATAGTTGATGCAGGAAACACCACATCCGCCTTCTATAAGGTACGGCAACAATATCTTAAGGTGCACAACTAAGTTAGTCGTGCAAAAAAAAAAAAAAAGAGAGAAGAACAAGAGGCCACACAGCTACTCGACAGTGGGGATATTATTCTCATAGGAGACTTCAATGGGAGAATTGCAAACTGCCAAGCACATGTTTATAGTGATGACGGGGAAGCAATATGGATGGATACCCTTGATAATGAGGAAATTGATGAGATAGGACTAAAGAGGACATCAGCTGAATGCCTACCGGATGTGCAACCACAAGGGGGGCATCTCCTTAACATGTGTGGTGGTTTGGGCTTGGTAATATTGAATGGCATCAGAAAATTCCCTAACTCAGGGAAATGTACATCTACAGGTGCATTGGGCAACGTAACATGCATATGCTTGATTGCATTACTGATTTTCTCATAAGAGATGATGTGCCTAGCTCTGATCATTATCCACTTATAGTGCATATGAATATGAAATGGAAAAAACAAACGAGTGATACTAATTGCAGCAGCACGGCAATACGCATGCATAAAAAGAGAAAAGATATATATCGCAATATATGCACCAGCAAAGCTGAAATGATATCATGGCCCGAGGATGCTGAAAATATTGATACTGTGCTTACCAAATTGCTATTAGAGGCTGCAGCTGAATGCTATGCTTCAAAAAGAAAGCTTAAAGGATTGGCATGCAATGGATGGTTCAATGGTGATTGTAAAGCAAAGCTAAGTGAATTCAAAAAGGGCTAAACCAGGGGACAAGGAAAAAGTCAAGAAAGAATATCGCGCATTGATCCGAAAGAAAAAAAGGATATATGAAACACATAAATAGGAAGAGCTTGTGGCTGAACTGCTCGATGATCCTAGGAAATTTTGGATGAATCTTAAACCAAGAAAACAGCAGGTCAATGTGCTGGGTACACACGCTTATGCAACAAGTAAGCAAACTATATTCCATTCCAGGAATTAATGATGAGACTCATAAACAGGGGGATGTCTTGGTTTTTTCGATTAATGACGTAATTGAAGGTATCAAACACCTATCTTATGGAAAAGCTGTCGATGCTTCTGGTTTATCCGCAGAGATGCTTAAATGGGCAGACCAAGCAGTTTTGACTGCTGTGGTGAAAATGATGAATGCAGCAATTAGGGAGGAGTTCCCAACATCATGGCAATTAAACAGGGTAGTGCCACTGCATAAAAACGGGGACATGCAAGACCCAAATAACTACAGAATGATTCTGATTAGTAGCTTATTTGATAAGCTATTTGCTACAATGCTAGAAAAGAAGGTTAGTGAATGGGCAGAAAATAATAATGCTAGAGCCAAAGGGCAAGCAGGCTTTAGGCCAAGGCACTCAACTGTAGATCATCTAGTTACAGTAAGGTATATTATAGACACTGTCAAGAAAAGTAAAAAACCATTGTTCTCTTTGTTTGTCGATTTGACTAAAGCATTTGGTACAGTGAAAAGGGGCAATATATGGAGGCATCTTGAAACCATTGGGCTGCCAATCGAGTTAAGGAACGCCATTGCCACATTATACAAAAAGGTAAAAATTCAGCTTTCTGTTCCTCTTTATACACAATGCAATGACACCGTGGACAGCAATATGGGGGTCAAGCAGGGCTGCCCGCTCTCTCCAACCTTATCTGGTATATACATTGATCAACTTGAAGCATGGATGGAGGAGCATGGGGACATAGGGACGCCATTGGCAGGTTGCATAATACAGTTGCTATTATATGCTGATGATATAATCATGTTTGCTAGGAATGCAAAAGAAATGCAGAAACACCTTGATGCACTCGCTGATTTTTGCAATAGATATGGCATGTCGGTCAATCTAACTAAAACCAAGATACTAATCTTTGGTACTAAGGCAAGAAGTGATTACCATTTCTATTATGAAGGAAAGGAGGTGGAAGTTACAAATACTTATAAATACCTGGGGCTGGTCGTGGACCATAATTATGGATGGCATAAAGCAGTAGAACAAAGAGTTGATGGTGGGTTACGCGCCCTGTATGGCATGCAGAGAAAATGCAGAAAAGCACACATAGTTGATTGGAAGCTCAAAAAAATGTTATACACCTCATTTGTGCGGGCTGTGGTACTATATGGGTGCGAAGCATGGGCACCAGGCCTATCTCAAGATATGTGGAAGAGAGTAGAAAAAATTCAAAAGAAAATTTTACTCAGCGAATTGGGTGCTAAAATGCAAACGCCATATTCTATGCTGCTAGCAGAAGCAGGCATGATGCCTTTGGAGGTTGAAGCTTTAGTGCAAACACTCAAATATGTGCGAACGATACATGGCTTAGGAACAGAGCAGCTACCTACATTAGCTAAACAATAAAGTGAACATAAAGGCTGGTATATGAGTATAAAGAAATGGCTAAACAAATGTGGGATAGACATAACGCACATGCCAGTGGACATTGACCATATAAGAGCATGGATACAGATACATGTGCAACATAAGATGTGGCTGAATCCAGGCACAAAAATGCTGTTCTATAAGGAAAACATCAATATTGGTCTAGCAGAAGCACCACACTTGCTTGAAAGGATATCTTATCACAAAAGACATGTGATATGCAGGATGCGATTGAGCTCCCATCACTTGGGGGTGGAGGTAGGAAGATGGGGGAAACTCCCCAGACAACTCAGAGTGTGCAAAGTCTTCGGGTCGGATGAAATCGAGAATGAAGAACATTTAATTCTACATTGCCCAAAGATATCGAGCATAAGATCTAAGATATAAGATACAAGAAGGTATCTCATTAAGTGCCTTTTTTGCGCTTCCAGCAGACATCATAGGATGCTACTTAATAGAGGTATTAGAAGTAAGGACAGCCAGTATTAAGAATTATAAATCACTATTAGAGATGTATGATGGATATGAGAGTGAGTGAGAGCTGGAGTGTACTCATGATGAGTACATCTCTCGTACTTGAAAAGTGTTGAAATTTTTTATGATGTATCAAATTGCCACATGGACCTGATGGTCTAGAAGGCGAAATAATCAACATTCCTCTCTCTCTCTCTCTCTCTCTCTCTCTCTCTCTCTCTCTCTCTCTCTCTCTCTCTCTCTCTCTCTCTCTCTCTATTTTCCTCTCTTTCTATCTCTCTCGAAATGGCGAAAAAAGCAGTGGTAAAGTGAAGTCCGATGCATCCACGTCGGGCTGTGGTTCTGCCGCGGGAGGCACGCCTCACGAGGTGGTCTGGCCGCAGAGGCCGTGACATCGGAATAACAAAGGGTTCTGCCGCAGAGGCACGCTGCGCACAGTGCTATGCGCCGCAGAGGCCGTGACATCGGGAATAACAAAGAATCGGATGATAGCTCTGCCGATTCCGGCTCTGCCACACCGCCAATCAATGAGCAAAATCTCTTAGAACCTGGCCAAGCCAATTTCGCAGGGATGCACATGCTGATATGCCAAATGCTGAATGAGATGTCCGCCGTAACTCGATCTTTGTCAAGATACTGGAAACAATGGAACAGTCAAGAAAAGAAGCTGCTGCAAGGGAGACAAAAATTCTGGAGCTTCTGCAAGGTATGACAGATTCCTTCCATACATTGAAACAGGAAAATATTTCTATTATGCAAGAGATAAATAAACTGAAGGAGACACCAGCCATTTCATATCAGGGGATAGACGATCATGGAGAAGAAAGCTTTACAGATGTGATAAACAAATTGAATGATCGGATGAATGATATAGTTGAAAAGCAGGAAAGAGAAAGGAAGGCATTGAATAGGCGCATAGTTGGGTTACCGGAAAGAGAATCTGAAAATACTAAAGAAGAAGTTGAGGAATTTGTGAGAGCTAAACTACACATACCAGCAAATGGAATCCTAGATGCTTATAGAATTGGTAAACAGAGTGAGAAGGATCGCACTGTAGTGGTTAAGTTTGCAGATATGGAATCCAAAAGAAGAGTAATGCAGAAAAGATCTTCTCTTAAAGAGGAGCGCATATGGCTGCACAATTCCAACAGCAGAGGCAAGAGTTACAGAAAATGAAAGAGGCCAAACAAAATGGAAAAATGGTTACCTGGAAGAATGGGAAAGTAATAATACAGGAATAGGGATGTCAGACCATCAGGTTTTGTTTGTGGAACATTAATGGTAGGGCGGACGATGTAGCTTTATTACATGATGTTCTCAAATCATGGGATGTGGTCTTCCTGGTAGAAACACATGAACACGAAGAATATGGACTTCGTAAATAAACGGATTTATGTTTCGCCGCACTGTATGGAATGTCAAAGGATGGAGAAGGAAAGGTTTTGGAGGAATTGCTCGCTATATTAGAAAGCATCTTTTGGATGCGGTCAAGTCGATTAAGAAGGACTCCTCTAAACAGTACATCCGAATTTTGGAGTGCATGGGAAAAACAAGAAAAAATATATGTTGCGTGTCGCTACTTCCCACCGAGAGAATCACCAACATATGCAGCAGCAGATATGGATAAGGACGATCCTTTCCATCATTTAGAGCAGGATGCTTTGGAACTAAGTGCACAGGGAGATCTTATTATGATGGGAGACTTTAATAGTAGAATTGCCAATAGGCAAGCATATGTTGCTAATGATTCGGGAGATCCTATTTGGATGGAACAAATGAGCAATGAAGAATTGGAAGCAGTTGGATGGGCTAGAGATACGGATGACCGTTATGGTGATGTGCAACCACAAGGCAGCCACTTGCTCAATATGTGTGGAGGTTTGGAGCTAATTATTATTAATGGCATTAAGAAATTCCCAGCTTCAAAAAAATGCACTTCTATTGGTGCTAAAGGGGATGGCGCTAGTGTAGTAGATCTGTTGTTGACAGGGACACATATGATAGATTCTATATCTGATTATTTTGTGGATGACTCACTGGCCACATCTGATCATTACCCGATAGTGATGCACATGCAGGTGATGTGTAGGCTAATGCCAATGCCCAATATTGCGGAGAATAATGTCTCCATGCGCATGCAAGCAGGCAAGAAAGAGATATATATGCAGCTTTGTGAAACACAGGCCAGTAGCATTAAATGGACAAGTCAAGCAGATAGTGATAATGATATGCTGACTAATATGTTACTAGATGCGGCAACTTCATGTTTTATGTCACAACGGAAAGCAAAAGGATTGCCGTGCAATGGATGGTATGACCAAGAATGTAAGGCAAAGCTGGCTGAATTTAAAATGGCAGCAAAGGAAGATAAATGTAAGCGCAGAATGGAATATCGTAAGTTAGTAAGGAGGAAAAAGAGGGCATATCTGCATAAGAAGCAAGAAATATTAATTGGTACCTTACTAGATGAACCAAGGCGATTCTGGGCACGATTGAAATCAAAAGGACATCAACCCAATATGCTGGAAGTGAAAGATTTAATGCAACAGGTACGTGGTCTTTATCACATTGCTGGTTTAAACGATGAGATGCATAGGGAAGGAGAAATTCTTGTTTTTACAGAGGATGATGTGAAGAATGGGATAAGTAAATTATCATGCGGAAGGGCAAACAGAGATGCATTTGGGTTAGCAACGGAGATGATTAAATGGGCTGGTCCCATCGTGGCTAAAGTTGTAACCAATATGATGAATGACGATTATTGCATGGATTCCCATCGGCATGGCAAATAAAAGCAGTAGTACCGGTACATAAAGCAGGTGACACTAGGGATCCTAATAACTATAGGATGATTATGATTAGCGGTCTTTTCTCCAAATTGTTTGCAACAATACTGGAGCGCAAAATAAATGCATGGGCAGAGGAGAATGATTGTAGGGCAATGGGACAAGCAGGATTCAGGCCCAAAAAATGCACGGTGGATCACCTAGTCACAATTAGAGCAGTAATGGATTCCGTGAAGAATACCAAAAAACCCCTCTTTGCTCTTTTGTGGACCTTACAAAAGCGTTTGATATCTTTGAGAAGAAAATATATGGGATTATATGAAATGCATTGGGGTACCACAGCACTACGTGAATGCAAGATCTCGCCTTGTATGAGAAGGTAGTAGTGCAGCTCTCCTTTCCACTGCGTAAGGAATGTGACGAGGATGTAATGAGCAACATAGGGGTGAAGCAGGGATGCCCACTTTCTCCTACGTTGTTCGACATATATATAGATCAGATTGAAGCTTGGCTAAAAACACACGGAGGTGAAGGTACCATGATGGCAGGGTATGTGATTACATTGCTGCTTTATGCTGATGATATTGTTATATTTGCCAGAAATGCTGCTGACATGCAAAAGCATTTAGATGCTCTTGTCGCTTTCTGCAAAGCTACTGAGATGAAAGTTAACCTTAAAAAAACTAAAATCCTGATATTTGGAACTCGAATGCGGGACTTTCATTTTCTCTATGATGGTCAGGAGGTGGAGATATCTAGTACATATAAATATTTGGGGCTGATAATTGATCATAATTATGCTTGGAATAAGTTTGTTGAGCAAAGGACGGATGGAGGCACAAAAGCATTATTTGCCATGCAAAGAAAATGCAGGAAAGCTGAAATCGTTGATTGGAAGCTTAAAAAGATGTTATATGAGTCCTTAGTGAGATCCGTGGTGCTTTATGGATGTGAGGCATGGGGGCCGGGATTATCACAAGATATGTGGAAGCGTGTGGAGAAGATACAAAAGAAATTCTTATTAATGTAATTAGGGGTAAAATGCAAACTCCCTATCCGATGATGTTGGCGGATTCTGGACATGATGCCACTTGAAGCGTAGTTATATATTGCACATTAAAATATGTGGCAAAGGTCATTGAGATGGAAAATGATAGGCTCCCGAGATTAGCTATGGAACAAAGCAAGGTAAAGGGCTGGTATGCAGACCTACAGAAATGGCTTGGGAAATGGGGCATGTCAATTGATAGTGTACCCAATGATCAAGCAAGATACTGAATGGGTGAAAATTAATGTGCAACACAAAATGTGGAGTAATCCTCGAACAAAGATGAGCTTATACAGGAAGGTAGTTAATCCCAATTTATGTGCAGCGCCCCACCTTGCAGGCAAAGTCTCATACAAGAAAAGGCATATGATATGTAGATTAAGGCTAAGTTCTCACCATTTGGGAGTAGAGGTTGGAAGATGGGGGAATCTTCCAAGATATAGACGTACATGTAGAGTATGTGGAGATGATGAGATAGAGGATGAGAATCATTTGGTATTACATTGTCCTGCCTACCAGAATCTTAGAGATCTCTATGGTATTCCAGATAATATCTCTTTGCATGATTTCTTTGGAAAACCGGTCCACACTATTGGAAACTTCTTAACAGATGTGATGAAGATGAGAGAACTATCCATTAAAAATTATAGGCAACTGTTGGACGACTATGAAAAAGAAGAGAGCGAGCCTAATGATGCCCCACTTGAGGGCATATTAGATGATATATGATTTAGTAATATTGTCTGTAGAATGTACTGTCTTCTAGACCTGATGGTCTCATAGACATAATAAACATTCTTCTTCTTCTTCTTCTTCTTCTTCTTCTTCTTCTTCTTCTTCTTCTTCTTCTTCTTCTTCTTCTTCTTCTTCGATTTATCTTCACAATGATTACTTTCCACCACATACAAAACTAGTTTATATGAGTGGATTTGGTTCACTGCAAAGACAACAGACACACATATCCACCCTGGTGTTACCCAGGCCACAACCACACCAATTGCAAATATTCAACTTATTGTAGATAATCAAACGTAATGTATAACGTAAAAACATAAAATATTCAGGATTAAGTTCATGTATAAAATGCATGTATTCCATAAAGTTTTGATCATAATGAAGTATAAAATATGCTTTCCTCAATACAAAATATGCTTACCTTAATACATTTCAAAGAGCTGTTCATATATCTTCTCATGTCATAAATAGGCAGATACAAGGTAGAACATTTCGCTATCAACAATGTATATGATTTCAAGTCAAAATTTCAAAATTTGTATTCCCTAATAATCACCAGAATTGTCTCACCAAATATTGTTGTTATACAATAAAGACGCAATCCTCGTATGATTGCAGTGTAACATCCAAGCATATGACAAAACATCTAGGAGATGTAGTCTTGGTTACCGCACCCAAACAGACCAACATTAGCATATTAATGGTAACGAGGAGAGGGGTGATGTGTAAGCTATAAAACTACATGGCTCATCGCCCTTCACCTAAAGTTTAGTCATATTCAAAGTAGAATATCAAATTTCTCTTAATGAATTCTTATATTCTAATCAAGACAGAATATAAGCTAAAAGTATGCTGCCTATGTAAGCATCCTCACAAGTACTGCATTTCAGCAAATTATGATACAATATATTATATTCAAGTCACTAAATATGACTAAGTCTGGTTTAAAGCCAGAATATTTAACAAATGAGGTGCTTTTTGCAGCTGCCTCGCCTGTGTCAATGCATCAAGCATCAATTCAATGCCAAGAACCAGATAATAGAACTACTATAACTATTCCAAATGGATGGATGTTCTATTTTCACATAAAATCAGCATTTGAATATGGGAATGGAATCACCATAATACTATTAGCTCTATTTTGTATCTCATAAGCACATTCAAAGCAATCAATCAATCAATCTGCACTATAAAAACCCTGTGCAAAGCCATCATATTATGCAGAGAAATGCGCAGCAATATTAAAACAAATCATGTACATGTATAAGCATTAAGCTTAAACATATGCAGCATCTAAACATGTCAATCTAGCTGTACAAGCCCGCAGATCAGCACACCCTTACCTATACTCAAGAATATCAGAAGAAAGAGCAGCAGTGCTAAAAATACATGCACAACACCTAGACTATCTGAGCAAACCAGCCAACTAGCCAATCTATATGCATGTGTAAGACCATTTTCTATCGCTCTAAACTACTATCTAGCATCACTCTACATATATTCTACATTAGCTATGCATGAAAACTAGAGTAAAGCCAAAAGCAAAAAGCATGGCATAGCAATGCATCTATCTTCTAGCAATCACAAGCAAATTGTTGCAGCAACACTTAGCCACAAACTAGTACTACAGCCGTCCAGCATAGGCATCTGCCCCAAAATTATCAAAACATATGTAAATACATATTTATACAGATCCATCTGCTAAAATGATAAAGGAAGCCATAAAAACCTGAGTAAGTTGCTCCCGCCATAAAATTTGTTGTTTGTTGTTTGCTCCATTGAAATTTCACTGCTAGAGCATGTGTAGCTATTTAGGCATTACCAAATCTGTGATAGAAACACTGGCCTAAAGCACACAACAATTATTTCAGAGCAAATAAACCTGCATGCCTGAATGAAGCTTTGAATGAAGCTTCTGTTGTAGTTTCATGGTGAAGTGCAGAACCAACACTACCGAAGCATCCCCGGTCTTCTTCTTAGCATGCTTATGGAGCACATGAGCCACCATAACAAATACGAAATGCAAGCACCATCAAAAATTCGAAATGCAAGCACCATAAATCTTCCAGCATTTTGGCTATTTTTCAGTCTTATAACCTGGATTTGGCATTGTATTCCCATGGAAATTGATGCAGGAGCCTTCACTGAGATATGCAAAACGTGAGAGATGAAAATGGATAAGGATTTGTAGGACGAAATTGTAGCTCCATGCCAAATCCGGCTGCACACAAATGCCGAATGTGGCTGCTCCACATGCGAAAACCAAATGCAAACACATATTATTTTCCAGTGAATGAGATCAGCTAGTTAGGCCTTGCCTAATCCGGCTACATTTTGGCTGAATATCTCTCTGTTTCAGCAAAAGCCCTAAATGCAAAAACGAATTTAGGGTTTCAAAACAATCTTCGAACCATGAAAATTCAATACATATATCCATTAATGCAAAAATATCCCATTTCTCCAACCATGTAAAAAATTTTTGAAGTATCTCTATGCAAAATTGTTTTCTAAGTACAAATTTAAGCACCGTAGCTATTCAAGAGAAGAGAAGTCATGTAATAACAGAAGTCTCTAGTTACACATGCCATATAATTACCAATATGCATCATAGTCTTGTTAAAAAAGTTTAGTGGAGCACCAAATATCTCATAAAAAGTACATGCAAGCACCAAATATTGTGCCCAAGCACATGGCGATAAAAAGCATCCTTCCAAGTTTCAAATGGTTTGCAAAAAGTACATGCAACCCAATATGCTTAAAAAGCACATGTTGGCAAACATGCATGCCTCCAAAAATGACTAAAGAAAAAGGTACTTTAACATGGCTTCTTAGCCACTTATTATAAGGGAATACTTCCAATATCTACCCATATAACTACCAGTGGATTTTTTCCATGGAAGTTCACATACCCTAGTGGATATGAAATCACTACAAAGAAGAACCCTTTACAAGTTTAAGAGCATCTTCTTGTTCTTCCGCATTCCCAAGTGTTCCAATGCAAATAATATATTTGAGTTTCCATTTAAGCACCATGGCTAATTAAAAGCAAACAAGTGTAAAAAATAAACATATATCCAATTTCAATAAAGAAGATTAAAAGCATATAAAAGCATCTTTCCAATATAGAAGTACATATTATCCTATAGGCATTTTGATTCAAAGAAAAGATCTTTCTTCTTCTTCTTCTTCTTCTTCTTCTTCTTCTTCTTCTTCTCCCACAACCCTCCCTCGGTAGTAGGAACCATCCTTTCATAGGATAGAGGATGTAGGACCCCTCCTATGAAAAGAAGGGTCCTACTATCCTACACCAGAAGTGACATCAATTTTAGATGTCTCAGCATTTGTAAAATCATTCTTCTATAGGTATAGAAGTACTATCAACATACGTAAAGGGTAGAGGGTGCAGTGGACCCAATACCAAGGACCTGGCACAGTGGGCCATAATCCTAAAGCGTAGTTGTGTTTGCCAGATATCTCTAGCAAGTGGAAGTCACATTTTCTTCTTCGATTTATCTTCACAATGATTACTTTCCACCACATACAAAACTAGTTTATATGAGTGGATTTGGTTCACTGCAAAGACAACAGACACACATATCCACCCTGGTGTTACCCAGGCCACAACCACACCAATTGCAAATATTCAACTTATTGTAGATAATCAAACGTAATGTATAACGTAAAAACATAAAATATTCAGGATTAAGTTCATGTATAAAATGCATGTATTCCATAAAGTTTTGATCATAATGAAGTATAAAATATGCTTTCCTCAATACAAAATATGCTTACCTTAATACATTTCAAAGAGCTGTTCATATATCTTCTCATGTCATAAATAGGCAGATACAAGGTAGAACATTTCGCTATCAACAATGTATATGATTTCAAGTCAAAATTTCAAAATTTGTATTCCCTAATAATCACCAGAATTGTCTCACCAAATATTGTTGTTATACAATAAAGACGCAATCCTCGTATGATTGCAGTGTAACATCCAAGCATATGACAAAACATCTAGGAGATGTAGTCTTGGTTACCTGCACCCAAACAGACCAACATTAGCATATTAATGGTAACGAGGAGAGGGGTGACAGGTAAGCTATAAAACTACATGGCTCATCGCCCTTCACCTAAAGTTTAGTCATATTCAAAGTAGAATATCAAATTTCTCTTAATGAATTCTTATATTCTAATCAAGACAGAATATAAGCTAAAAGTATGCTGCCTATGTAAGCATCCTCACAAGTACTGCATTTCAGCAAATTATGATACAATATATTATATTCAAGTCACTAAATATGACTAAGTCTGGTTTAAAGCCAGAATATTTAACAAATGAGGTGCTTTTTGCAGCTGCCTCGCCTGTGTCAATGCATCAAGCATCAATTCAATGCCAAGAACCAGATAATAGAACTACTATAACTATTCCAAATGGATGGATGTTCTATTTTCACATAAAATCAGCATTTGAATATGGGAATGGAATCACCATAATACTATTAGCTCTATTTTGTATCTCATAAGCACATTCAAAGCAATCAATCAATCAATCTGCACTATAAAAACCCTGTGCAAAGCCATCATATTATGCAGAGAAATGCGCAGCAATATTAAAACAAATCATGTACATGTATAAGCATTAAGCTTAAACATATGCAGCATCTAAACATGTCAATCTAGCTGTACAAGCCCGCAGATCAGCACACCCTTACCTATACTCAAGAATATCAGAAGAAAGAGCAGCAGTGCTAAAAATACATGCACAACACCTAGACTATCTGAGCAAACCAGCCAACTAGCCAATCTATATGCATGTGTAAGACCATTTTCTATCGCTCTAAACTACTATCTAGCATCACTCTACATATATTCTACATTAGCTATGCATGAAAACTAGAGTAAAGCCAAAAGCAAAAAGCATGGCATAGCAATGCATCTATCTTCTAGCAATCACAAGCAAATTGTTGCAGCAACACTTAGCCACAAACTAGTACTACAGCCGTCCAGCATAGGCATCTGCCCCAAAATTATCAAAACATATGTAAATACATATTTATACAGATCCATCTGCTAAAATGATAAAGGAAGCCATAAAAACCTGAGTAAGTTGCTCCCGCCATAAAATTTGTTGTTTGTTGTTTGCTCCATTGAAATTTCACTGCTAGAGCATGTGTAGCTATTTAGGCATTACCAAATCTGTGATAGAAACACTGGCCTAAAGCACACAACAATTATTTCAGAGCAAATAAACCTGCATGCCTGAATGAAGCTTTGAATGAAGCTTCTGTTGTAGTTTCATGGTGAAGTGCAGAACCAACACTACCGAAGCATCCCCGGTCTTCTTCTTAGCATGCTTATGGAGCACATGAGCCACCATAACAAATACGAAATGCAAGCACCATCAAAAATTCGAAATGCAAGCACCATAAATCTTCCAGCATTTTGGCTATTTTTCAGTCTTATAACCTGGATTTGGCATTGTATTCCCATGGAAATTGATGCAGGAGCCTTCACTGAGATATGCAAAACGTGAGAGATGAAAATGGATAAGGATTTGTAGGACGAAATTGTAGCTCCATGCCAAATCCGGCTGCACACAAATGCCGAATGTGGCTGCTCCACATGCGAAAACCAAATGCAAACACATATTATTTTCCAGTGAATGAGATCAGCTAGTTAGGCCTTGCCTAATCCGGCTACATTTTGGCTGAATATCTCTCTGTTTCAGCAAAAGCCCTAAATGCAAAAACGAATTTAGGGTTTCAAAACAATCTTCGAACCATGAAAATTCAATACATATATCCATTAATGCAAAAATATCCCATTTCTCCAACCATGTAAAAAATTTTTGAAGTATCTCTATGCAAAATTGTTTTCTAAGTACAAATTTAAGCACCGTAGCTATTCAAGAGAAGAGAAGTCATGTAATAACAGAAGTCTCTAGTTACACATGCCATATAATTACCAATATGCATCATAGTCTTGTTAAAAAAGTTTAGTGGAGCACCAAATATCTCATAAAAAGTACATGCAAACCAAATATTGTGCCCAAGCACATGACGATAAAAGCATTCTTCAAAGTTGTACATGATTTGCAAAAAGTACATGCAACCCAATATGCCCAAAAAGCACATGTTGGCAAACATGCACGTCTCCAAAAATCAATAAAGGAAAAGGTACTTTAACATGGCTTCTTAGCCACTTATTAGAAGGGAATACTTCACTATCTAACCATATATCTACTAGTGGAGTTTTTCATGGAAGTACACGTACCCTAGTGGATATGAAATCACCATGAAGAAGAACATCTTTGCAAGTTTAAGAGCATCTTCTTCTTCTTCCCATTCTTGCATTCCCAAATGTTTCTATGCAAATAATATATTTGAGTTTCATTTTAAGCATCGTGGCTATTTAAAGGCAAACAAGTGCAAAAACTAGCATATACGGGCATCTTTCCAATTTCAATACAGATGATTAAGAGCATATACGAGCATCTTTCCAATATCTTATTATCCTATAGGCATTTAAATTCAAAGAACATATCTTCTTCTTCTTCTTCTTCTTCTTCTTCTTCTTCTTCTTCTTCTTCTTCTTCTTCTTCTTCTTCTTCTTCTTCTTCTTCTTTTCTCTTCTTCTTCTTCTCTCTCTCTCTCTCTCTCTCTCTCTCTCTCTCTCTCTCTCTCTCTCTCTCTCTCTCTCTCTCTCTCTCTCTCTCTCTCTCTCTCTCTCTCTCTCTCTCTCTCTCTCTCTCTCTCTCTCTCTCTCTCTCTCTCTCTCTCTCTCGATTGTAAGGGATGCAAAGAACACTTAGATGCTTTGGCTTCCTTTTTGTATACCAAAGGCATGAAAGTGAATATGGCTAAGACGAAAGTGATAGTGTTTGGTGCCAACAAGGTGGATAAATTTGCCTTCTTCTATAAAGGAGATAAGCTAGACATTGTGGATAGCTATAAATATCTAGGTCTAATAGTGGACAAAAGTCCCAATTTTGAACCAAGCAAAGAGAGCAAAAGGTTAATGGAGGCTTGAAAGCTTTATATGCCATGCAAATGTAAAGTATCATCAAGCAAAAATATGGGATTTCAGCCTGAGGAAGATGCTTTTTATTTCCTTGGTACAAACAGTAGTACTATATGGCTGTGAAGTTTGGGGTCCAGGATTATCTACAGAAAGCTGGAAAAAGATTGAGAAGGTATAAAAGAATTTTTTTCATGCAGAATTGGGCACTAAAATACAAACACCTTATGATATGATGCTAGTGGAATGCGGGATGCTATCCCTGGAACTTGAAGCCCTAATCAGACTCTTGGTATATTTGCAAAAGATACAGACACATGTAGAACACGTTTGTTTGCCTCATTTGGCTCTTGAGAGCAGTCAAGAGAAAGGGTGGTATGCCGACATTGTGCTTTGGCTCAGAAAATGGGGGATGAATATTGTGGACTTAGAGTCCAACAAGGATAATATCAAAGGTTGGGTTAGATGCATGCTATCCACAAAATGTGGAGTGTACCTGAAGTTAAAAAAGAGCATTACAGATCTGTCATAAACCCTGGGGTTACGAGAAGCTGAGTATTTAAAAGCTGGATTATCGGTAAAGCTTAGACATACGATAAGCAGGATGAGGCTCAGCTCACATCACTTGGGGGTAGAGATTGGACCTTGGGCAAGAATACCACATACATTGAGATATTGTAAAGTATGTGGATCATCTGAAGTGGAGGATGAGGTACATGTAATTTTGAAATGCCCGGCATATCAGTACATACGCACGAAGTTTGGTATACATGTAACAGATTTAGTGGGCTTCTTTGACTTATCTCCAGCTACAATCGGACGGTTTCTAGTAGAAGTTATGCAAACTAGAGACATCAATATTCAAAACATAAAATCATTGGTAGGAGCTAGTGAGTTTGAGTATGAGGAGGAGAGCACTAATATGTTCTTACCCGAAGACATATTAGATGATATTATATATGATGTTGAATATGTAAAATGAACGTCTTCTAAACCTGATGGTCTCACAGATGTAAAAATAAAGATTAAAGATTTCATTTCTCTCTCACTCACTCTTATTCCTTGAAGAGGATCTCTTGTAGAGTGTTACATGGAAGATTATTCTTCCGACATGCATATCTCTTTGTATTATTGCTGGCAACACTGAGATTTTGTCAAAGTTTAATTATCCCATATTTTTCACTTCCCAACAAACATTCTTTCAACTCCAAGGGAATGAAAGAAAGGAGAAAGGTTCTTTGGCAGATTCTTGGTAGCAATGGAGAAAGGGTTCTTATAGTTGCAGCTCCATAGGGGTATATTTCACTAAGGAGAAAGTAAAAAAAAGGATATCTCTAACATATAATTATAAAGGGGCAGCTTCTGGAATGTTCCATAAATAGAGATTGAGCCTAAATGTTTCAATGGTTCATGCAAGGGGAAGCTACTAGAAGATTGCAGGAGGACGAGGCATTTCTAGAAGCTGCAGTGTCGGGGATTTTCTGGAAGCTAATCGGAACGCCTGGGGGCTTCTCGAATGATCTGAGAAGGCTTTGTGTTGATATAAAAGGGAGGAGCAGCAGGTCGGTTTAAGGCATAGCAGCCATAGGTTTAGGAGATGGAGTGTCTAGAGAGAGACGATGGAAGGTGACTCTGATGGCGTAGAACAGAGTTGATGCTGGCGACATTCAAGCGTGCCTGTTTTGTTTTCCTGTTTGTGCCCTTTTTTTTTGTTTGAGTTTGTTTGCAGTTGGTAGCTGCTTATTTTCTGTCGTACTTGGCTATGGTAGAAAAGGATTGTTTGACCGCCCGAATCATGGATGCCCTAATTTGCTCAAACGCGGTTTATTACCCTACTCAGGAAGAAGTTTTGAGGGATTTGCATCAAAGATTTGGGCGTGCAGTAGCATCTTTGATGGATTATGGATTTGAAGGCAATGGAAAGCAAGCAGTTTTTGCAAGCAGAAATCCGAACGGCTTGGCTATAGTGGCATGCAGGGGAACTTCCAGCATGAGTGATGTAGTTCAAGATTTGAAATATTTACATCGGAAGCTTCCATTTGCTGCCGGATCTGCACATTGGGGCTTTGCAGAGAGAGCGCAGAGTATCCCAATCGATCTTTTTCTGCAGCTTTTAGAAGCAGGGGAAGAATTAGTATTTACAGGGCATTCCTTAGGAGGTGTCGTTGCTTCTTTGCTCTGTCTAAGACTTCTAGAGCATAATCAGGGTTGTTTTAGAAGGCAATTGCAGTGCATTACTTTTGGAGCTCCTCTCTTTTTGCCAGTAGAAAACTAGCAGAATTGATCAATTTTAAGTATACAGATGCTTTTGTTCGCTTAGTTTCTACCAGAGACTGTGTGCCAAGAATCCTCCCCCTAGTTTCTGTTTTTTCAATGGCTTTTATACAGCCTTGATGACCATTTAGAAGGCCTCTCCTTACTAGGAAAGGGCCTTGAATTTCTTCTTCCAATTCAAATTTTGATCAAATTCTTAGAACAGAAGATTCCTTTCTACATTAAATTTTTTATCAGATGCTTCCTGAACCTGGAACTGCCTTTAGAAATGACAGGTTCATATGTATTTGCTGGTCAGATTTTGATGTTGGACACAGATTCGATATCGTTTAGGTATAAAAATGCAGAAAATTTGAATGTGTGGCATTCACAATTAAATTTTGCACTGGGGTTGGGATTTGATGCATATGAACACACAATGGATTCGTACCAAGTGAAGGTGTCACAGGCCATAGCTAGAGCTCTGCCTGCTTACATGAAGATGAAGATCAATTCCTTAAGTATGACAGGATGCTATGCAGCTACAACTAGGTTATTGGCTGATGAATTTGGAAGCATACAAGTAAAACAAGTAGGGTGTTTAGAAGAACTCTCATACAACATATGTTCCAGCTGGAGTTGAAAACTCAGTTGGGGTAGCAGGGACCCTCTCCCCATTTTCAATTTCTTGTTCTCTCTCCATTATGTCTAAGAGGATATCACACATTTCAGGGCTTTTTGTAATTTTTCCTGGAGTAGAAAAATTAATGTTTTTTGTGTTACTTCTTCATGAGCATGAGAGCCCTCTCCTTTATGTAAAAGTGTACCACCTGTGGAAAGATCCGAGTCAGAGGACTCGGGATATGCATTGACTGGAGGAAATTCAGATTCCTGAATGGTAAGGGTGTTTTTCCTGAGTTGATGAGCAGGTGTGACAACCATTTCATTCTGTTGAAGATTAATTACCCCCTTACCTTTATCACCAATCAGGTTCAATTCAGCAGGACTTATTAAGTCTTTGGATTTCTCCAATCCTTGGCCTACTGGATTATTGAGGACCTTGACTTGACTTGCCAATTTTGAATTCCTTTCCTTTTCTTTCCACTGTTTCCTGATGGCTTTCTCATTGTTTTTGTGTTGCTGCTGCTCCACAACTTTAGATCTTGCTTTTTCCTTCCTTGATTTTTTGTGGGCACTGCCATTCTTGTGTTGTCTTCTTTTTTTGGTTCCTGGAGTCCAATGGTCATTTCTTTGTGTTGTTCCTCCCATGTTTTCAAGAATACCATTAGTATTTTTCTGATCACATCCTTCTTGAGTCTTTTTGGGGTTGGATTTAGGCAAATCAGAGCTGACTTGCTTACATCCCTTGCATACTCCCCCACCATGAAGTCTCAAACCACAGATATTGCAAGGGCTTGGGAGACCTTGCCAATTTACCCTTAAGCATTTCTGTTCCCCAAAAAAGTCTTGGTATTGGACTGAGGATGGGATCGGGTTTAAGATATTCAGTTGGATCCAAACCTTTGGTGCCCTTTCAGGGACTGATTCCCATCCAATGTATTCTCCAATTGAGGAGAATAACCTCCTAAAAATGTCCTCATGCCAATAGATTGGACTGAGGCCTTGTACAGAACAAGAGGCCAGGTGGTAGAGTTCATTGAGGTTTTGTGGGTCAAATTTCGCCTTCCACTTCTGAAAATAGAACTGGGTATTGGCTTTAAAGATGTTCCTTGTTAAAGGAGGAGTTGAACAGATTGTTCATTTCCACATTCAACTACAAAGAAAGGAAAATCAAGGCAATACATTCCTGTTACCTCAATGTTCCTGCTTATTTTGTAAATTTCATTCCTTAGCAGACTGAGCTTCACCCCCTCGTGCCTTATACACCCGATTACTGCCTTGGTTTCAAGCTGTTTAAGTCTATCAGAGACAAAAACATGTTGGAGGGAAGGGATACCTTTGAATTCATGACTACTTCTCCTCTTGATCTTGTCGAGTTGGGCCCTCTGCTCTGCATTTATCTCGTCCAAAATCGGCTGCACCAAATGGGACTGCATTTGAATAGCTGGGATCGAACGTGACCTCGTCATCCGGCTTCCTTCCGCCATGCTCGGAATCAGCCAATCTCCACAGGTAAAGTAGGTATTTTTACTATTGTCAAGATTTTTTATCCCCTTTTCAGTCATACAACGTACCATTTCAATCATCTGGATCCTATTCTAACGTGACATCTGCCTGAAAAACATCATCATCTGACTCTCCATGTCCTTGTCACTGCCCTCTGTTCCAACTTTCCCCTGTCCCCCTGTTTCCTGTCCATCAACTGTTACTTTCTCAACCAAATCCCGATTTCCAATACTCGTATTTCCCAATTGGCCATCTGTTGGCCCCACAACTGTTTTGCATATCCTGTCTCCTTACCTTTTCCACGGTCGTCTCACCAAGCGCCTAACCTAGCGCCATACCAAAATTATATACAGGCCTCTTGTTCTAAGTGATAGAAGGGACCATCTTTATCCATGTTTTCTCTTGTGTACACTGGTGACTCTCTGGGTGGGTAATAACATCCAGCAATGTATATTTTCCTATCTCCTTTTTCTAACTGAACCCATATGTGCTCTTTGCATGTATCCTTCTTAACAATTGTGATTAAGCCCGCTAATTCATCACGGGCATAACACGCAACACCTCCATAACTTTTCCTTCTCCATCCTTAGGCATTCCATACCGAATGTATCTTGCTGAAACCTGGTATCTCTGGCATTCCTATTTCTTCATTCTCATGTGTTTCTAATAGAAAAATAATGTCACCCAGATCGAGAACATTAACAAGCAAAGTTATTTCTTTAATCTTGTCGTTTATGTTCCACGTACATATCCTGATGGTCTCTAATTCCTATTCTTGGATTATAGCCTTCCCATTTCGCCAAAAATCCCTTTTTCCCTGTTGCCTAGCTTCCTTCATCTTTTGAACTTCCTCCTTTTTCTGTGCTAGCTGAGTTTGAGTCATATCTTCATTAAACTAGATTTTTTCCCCCTTTAGGCATGTTCTTTTTTGCATGACTCTGATCTTAGCCTCCTCTGTTCTGAACTTAACCATAACATTTTTTTTTTTTTTTTGAAGGTAAGAATTTTTTGTATTGAACATATTGGAAGAATTACAATACAAAGATCCCTCATGGATCAGATATGAATAAAGTACAAAGGATCCCTCATGGATCTGAATCATGTCTGCAGCTATAGTACTCATACGGCGCCTCTCTCAACCTCTTCTTCTATCCAACTAATACTACAGTATGAACATCTTCTTAGCTAAATAGAATACTACAGGAGTTAAATCCGCATTTTCCACAAGTTGTAGACAAATCTTGAATGCTTCAAGAACCTCTTGCAAATTTAGAAATGAAGAGAAAAGAGACAAAGGGTAACCTGAACAATCTCCCGCACTGCTCAGAGAAGCTAATATGCTTCGAACTATGATCCAATTCTGCAGTTTTGCTACCAAATGTGAGATTGAAAGGAGATGCTGCATTGTCGGGAAGTGCCAGTCGGCCAACCTGAAATAGGCTAGACACACAGCCCAGCCACCAAAACTCCCCTAAAGTTTGGCTCATGATATCTGGTCTTGATATGGAAGCGTCTTCCTGGACACCATCAGCTCCCTAGCTCGGCAATATCAAACAATCTGACATCCTGTTTTAAAACTGTAAAATTGTAACCAAGAACTTACACTGGCTCTTTCCAAGAAAACATCCCTAAATCTTCCCGCTAGCAAGAAAGAGCAAGAGGAGGGGAAGAAAACCATCTGATCAGAGGATCCATCTAAAAAGACTGCCTAAGAAGACCCGAAACTGCTTTCTTTCTAATTCCTGCTTAAATCTGCTTCACCTTATAGGCTCCACGCCCTTTCAGTGTGATTTGCTTAAACAAAATCATCATTCTTGTTAAAAGACTGAGAGCAAAAGGCCACGTTAGTGGCTTACCAACACAAACCAGAAAGACCGCCTTGAAGCTGCTTCTGAATCAAAATCTGCAAATTCTTTCAAGAAAGAAACCCCATGGCCATTGGCAAACCCCACTAGCATCAGATTAGGGATTCGGGTCTGCAAGGATGGCTGTAGCAGTGCCGGTCAGAGGAGAAAGAGGGCGGCCTCCTCCCCCTGTTGCCGCCCTAGCTGCAGGCGCAGGCGCTCCGCCAAGAACCTAACGACATCCCTCTTCTTTTCACTTAACCATAACATTTCGGTCTCTTTCACTCTTTTGGCCTATCCTCCAAGCCCCCGTAATATCTGCATCTGGTATGCCCATCTTCGCAGCTATAAGGTCCTCCACAATTTCTTTCATATTCTCATTCTCGGTTTCTGGCAGACCAGCCACACGGATATTTAGTCTTCTTTTTTCTCTTTCTTGATTTTCATTGATAGTGTCGACTCTTTCATGTAGTTGCTGCAGCATTTCCGTGACATGATTTCCATCACCATCATTAACTCTGATCGGGTCTGCTTTCAGATTGCTTATTTCCTGTTGCAGCTGGACATTCTCATGTTTCAAAGATTGAAGGGCAGTAGTCATACCTTGTAACAGTTGCAGCATTTGGGCCTGATGTAGTGCGGCTTCCTTCCTTGCTTGTTCTGCATCCCTCTTGTTTTGCTCCATGTTCTCCAGAATTTTCATCATAACATTCAGCACTTGCCCCATAACCCATTCAATCCCTCCTTGCATCCCTGTTGTGATCCCTGTTGTGGCAGCCATGAAAGGTGCAGATGTAAACCCGAACTGCCCTAGCCCCTATTTTGTTTCAGCATACCTAAAACCCAGTTGTTGGCCCATCCCCTGCCCTTGTTTTGCAGCAACGGGTTGCTGCTCGACTTCTACAGTGACGAAAGCCGCCGAGCCAGATTTTTCGGAGATGCCCGTGTCAGATTTCGGGCTTTCTGCTTCTGATTCAGTGTTTGAGAGTAAGACTCGTTTATCCCCTTTCTTGTCTGCAGCATCACGAGGTTCTGTTACAGTGATAGAGCCATTTTTGGAAGTTTTCTTTTTGTTTCCCATCGCCAACACAAGCGCCAACACAAAGAGAGAGAGAGAGAGAGAGAGAGAGAGAGAGAGAGAGAGAGAGAGAGAGAGAGAGAGAGAGAGAGAGAGAGAGAGAGAGAGAGAGAGAGAGAGAGAGAGAGAGAGAGGGCCACCACATGAGAGCCAGAGACCATGAGAGATAATGCAGAGATAAAATGAGAGGAGAGATTAATGCGAGAGTCCACTTAGTGGACTCTCGTGATTTAGAATTAAGGTTAGGGCGTTTCCATCAATTAATGAGCCGTTAAGCCCAACGCCAAAAAAATTATGGGGATCGTTTTTTGGAGGCCGGAAATTTCGACCTTAATTCCGCCTCTGTTTCTAGGTGGGCGGGCTCAAGAATCAGATCCCAATTCCTTCTCTCCTAGCGGAGCATTAAGCCAATTCTCAATCCGTAAGCATTTCTTGAATTACTTTACTTCAATTAGTTCATTGCTTTGGTGATAGGCATTTTCTTAGCATCTAATATATTGAAATAGCGGAACACAAATTGTCTCAAGAACATGACAAAGGCAACCCGGATCCTCCATGCCCATTGCTAAGAAGCCTTTCATTCCCCGAGGGCGAGAAATTGGTTCCTAGAAGAACTAAAAAGGATATTTGGATGGGTTTTCCCAATCTGTGGCCATTGAGATAAATTCTGAACCTGCACGGGCTTCCAATGGCATTGCACGGGGAAAGAAGAGGGATCAGCAGGAAGATGGATTGCGTGAGGTTCAATCTGAACCCCTTAGTTGTGCACGATAGCAATTCTGTTGCTATGAACCCGGCCAAGAAAAGGAAAACTCCGGTTGATTGGTCGGACAATGCAATCTCCACCATGCTTGCTTTGATGAAGGAGTACAAGGTTCACAATAATGGTAGTATTAATCTTTCTTCAGGGCAATGGAGAGAGATTATGTTGAAATTACAACCCACAGTTCATGGGCTTGAAGATTTGAGACAGTTGAGGAACAAGTGGGATAAATTGCAGATCAAATTCAGGGATGAAAAAGAGGCATCCGAGAGAACTGGATCAGAACCATCTACCTGGCCTTGGTTAGAAGCTATGGAAGATCTGAAACATGGAGTTACTAATGAGAGAGACATTCCAGGTGCAGGGGATGATGGGGAATTTGGGGCCGAGGCATTCCAGGATGCTGATATGTTTCCAAATACCTACATTCTATGAGACAATTGGAACAAATGCTTCATTTGTGGAAGAAGAATTTGTAAACGTTCAAGATGATAACCCTGTGTCCCCTGTTGCAAATGAAGCAAATGGTAGCAAAGACAATTCAAGTGCACAAGAAAAAAATTCTGGCAAAGATACTCCAAGTGCTTTCAATCCTTCAGACACAAGTCCTCGGTCTGCTGCATGTAATCAGCCAGGGGTTAGTGGTAAGCCAACAACTAAAAAGAGATCTCGGGTTCATATTGATGAAGAAATTGCAGCAGGGATATCAAACATGGCTACCAGCTTTGGTGAAAATGAAAAAAGGAAATTAGATTTCATGAAGGAGGAATCTGTTAAAAAACATGAACTGATCAGGGAATTGGAGTCCATGAGGTCTGCCAATACTTTGAAAATTGCCCAATCAATGGCTACAATGACAGAAAGCATTTGTCAAATGACCAAAGACACGCTTCTGGAAATTGCTAAGTTGGCTGCATCGAAACAGACAAATTAGTATGCAATCTAGAGGTATGGACCTTTGTCCTGCACTGTCATTTTCAATTTTTTTATTCTCTGGTTCAGTTTATGGAAGTTAGTTAAAAGAGTATGTTCTGTTCGGGTTCAGTATGATTGGAACATACCTTTCTAAGTGGTTTGGGGATCTCAATTGGAATTAAAATGAGCGTGAAGTAATATTTCTGATCTTGACTAGTATGAAATTATAATACCATAAAGGTTTCGTACAAAGTCTCTTCAAATTCCATTATGCATGTCTCGTTTCTCGCGCTAGAATCTTTATTGTTTTGGGCTCGAAGATGGCAAGGCGCAAGGTCTTGGTCCGGCGCCATTTCCCTGTGTACTCTTCTTCGAGCTCTTCTGATATGGCGGTAGCAGCAAGTAGTGCTTCCAGCAGCATGACAGTGGAGTCCAACGAAATTTTGGAGCTGCAGCACAAGAGTTTCCATGCCTCTGTTAGCCAAAGAGTTATTCTTGGCTACATGGCTATGGAAGAGGTTTTTGTGGAAGCGGAGTTGATTGCATTGGCTGAGCAAGCCCCCTTTCGCCAGAGAGCACATGTTGAGCTTGTGCACGTCAAGCATCATGGTAGATGGTGCCTTTGGGAGGTCCGGATTCCTTCAGTTGCATGTGAGAACTGCCCTGCTGCTTTGAAGAACCTTTTTTTGTCTCAGGAACTCAGCCTCTTCAGGAACTCAGCCTCTTTTTTTTTTTACTTCAGCGCCTTTTTTTCCGTTTGTGGTTTAGTTCAAAGTTCTGAAAGATTGTATGATACTGAATCGGCCATATGCCTTATTTTGGACTCAGACCATGATGAAATGGTCTTATTTTTGTAAATCATTGAAATGTGAATACAGGTTTCGGATTTCCACAGATATTCTTCAGTTGTGTTTATTCTGCATTTTCACTAACCCATTTTTCGTAAATGCTGTTGTTACAGGTTAAGTGGAGGAGGTTCTTGGAGTTTTGGATTCTTTAGTTTGTAGTTTATTAGCATTTCATGGACCACAAAGATTTCTGTGGCTACTCTATTTTCCCATATTTGTTCATGTAACAGACCTGAGTTTTTGGAAATAAAAGCAGCTCATCATCTTCTACACTTGTCTATTATCCTGTTCATTTTGTTTTTCATTGTCTTATTCATTATCTTCTTCTTAATCTTCTCATTTCAATCAGATGCAAACTTTGTGCTGTATATGTTCATTTACTAAAAGGAAACATGGAATATTAAGTACTGTACTTGTACCGCTCAGATCATTTTCATTGTGCAAACATTGTTTCATTGTGCAAACATTATTTTTCGTCTGCAAACCTCCTTTAAACTCTGCAAACATTCTTTAAAGTCTGCAAACAATCTCTTAAGATACAAACATTGTTTTACTTTTGCTATACCTAGGTGAAGTGCACAAAATACTTAGGTGTTGCACATTGTTTCTTTGTGCAAACATTGTTTCAATTCACTGATTCCATGAAAGTTCATGTGCATATTTCTGCTCCACAAATGGCAGAATACATTCAATTAATGGGAACAACTCAAACAAGATGAGGTGTGTGGAATGAATCAAACTAAATTTCTACCATCTCTATTCTGAAAAATTACATGTCTTATCAAATCCCCTTCCTTCTTCAATTTCTTATTCATGTCCTCTGTCTCATAGTAGGCAACATCTGGCAATTCTGGTTCTAAGGGCAGCATTTCCATATCCAGGTCTTCCATTATGCAGAAATTCCACAACACACAGGCAGCATGAATAATCTTGGCTGCCCTACCAACATGAATAGGCAGAGCTTTCAAAATTCTGAATTTTTCTTTCACTATACCAAAACCATTCTCAACACAAACCCTGCCCTTGCAAATCCTCTTATTGAACTTGCCAGAAGCACCCGTGCCAATCTGGAAAAACCTTAATCAAAAACCTTCTGCTTGGATAAGCCGAATCCCCCAAAAGCATTGGAGGTATACTAACTGTTACATCTGCATCCAGTAATTCCCCTCTCCTGTTAATATTCTTTCCTGTCATTTGAACAATAGGCTCCTGCAAAATCTGTTTTGATGCTAGTCTCTTGTACAATAAGCTCTTCTTAAACTGATTGGAATCATGCACAGAACCTGTTCTACTAACACATACATTGACAAATATTCGAGAGTGTGTTACTACACCTTGCATGAGGCAGGAATGTCTCTTGTGTCTGCTATAGTAATCATCCCCTTTGTCTTTTCTCCATGGCTTTCTGTACAGAAATATGTGAGAACCATCAACAGCACCAAAAATATTAGGCAGACCTGTGGCATATTCAAATTCATGTATGATATCAAGTAGTCTTTGACCTGAGGGTAAGGCAACAAACCTTTTGTAGAGCATGGTCTTTGATGCTAAAATTAAAGTCACTTTCTTGGTGTATTTCTGGACTGTGGCCTTTCCAACATAAAATCTTTGGCCGACATGCAATGGCATCTCTCCATGAGCAAGAAAATAAAGTACCATGGCTACTGCTTTCCTGGGATCTACAGGGGGCCTAACTTTCTGACCCGGCCTGATCAGGTATGGCACAATCAGTCCAACCAATTTTTCAAATGACCTTCTCTTCATTCTGTAGAACTGATGCCACATATCATCTTCAAATGAGGGAAGGCAATTCCAGGCATGATTGTCAATATTATCCCATTGTGTGGTCTGCCTCGGACAAACCCAAAATCTTCTCGGTGGTCTTCTTAGTCGAGAGGTTGCAGCCAAGAGCAATATTGAACATACACATTGAAGACTAGTGTTGTCTTCTTCGAACTCTTCTTCCTCGACTATTGCCATAGGATCTTTCGGTTCGTTCTCTTGAATGAGATCCAAGCGTAACTTCGCAATGCTAAACCTAGCAAAATAGCCCTTAGAAGCATTGCAATCATACCTAATATTACCGGATCCATGCTTGAAAGACGCTTATAGGCTAAGATTTCGTGGCCTCAAGGTGTCGGGGATGGATTTTTTCGTGAGATTTCAATGGAAATGGGGACGCGGGAAGACGAAGCTCGAAATATCCCATATCCGCCATTTTGAAGATCGATTGAGGAAAGAAATATCCCATATGGGATGGATCACGGGAGACAAATAGGAGGGAAAAATTCGGTGGGGAGGGAGAAACAGCTCGAAATCCCGGCACAAGTTAAGGCCCGAGAGAAGCTCATCTCCCATCTTCTCTCGGCCTATACCAGATAAAATTGTCTCTCCAGATAGCGAGAGAATTTTTTTTTTTATCATGTGGCCAACCCGAGAGAGAGGGAGGGAGGGAGGGAGGGAGGGAGGGAGGGGGAGGGGAGGGGAGGGGAGGTGGAGGTGGAGGTGGAGGTGAAGTGAAGTGAAGTTTTATATTTTGTCTGTCGGAAACGTTTTGCAGTTGAATACTTGTGTTTTTCAACCTCTGTCTAGCTGGCATTGAGTCAAAGATTTGGATTCATACAATACAGAACTAGCAAAACTATGACAATTAACAACGAATAGCAATTTAAAAAAAAAATTGTGTTTCGCTCTACAGAAACCACCATGAATTTACTTCAAGCAAAGGGACTACATTCTCACGTGTTTATATTTAAATCACTGATTGTCGTACATTCTATATGGTAACATGCACATTAACACATTAAGCATTGGTAGTTTTTTTTTCCCCCTACAATTGTTTCGCCCACATGCTTCTCGCAACATCATTGGTGCACTCAATTATTTGCAGAAGATGATGTAATCGAGTTAGCTCCCCACACATTTTGTTAACAATCATAGATAATTTAAGCACTTCATTAGACATTTTATCTAATTCAGTTGTTAGCTCTCTAATTGCATGTCCAATTTCTTTGATGTGCTTGGCACCGCACACAACCTATGGGATGTTATATGTAGTGCAATCTGATTTCGGCTTCTTTTTTTAATTTTCTTATTGACTGCAAACATTCTTGTTCTCTTTCTCTTCATTGGCATCTCATCCAATGCTGGTTGCACTGTTTGAATGTTTGAACATTCACCCACATCTTCACTACCATCGAATGGTGTGCTTTTAACTTTCTTCTAAGGTTGTTCTTCTATTATTCTACAAAGCAATAGAAAATGAGATCTTTAGAATATCTAAAGTGCAATGGACATGCATACATATCTCACCACATGTATTCATAAAGATCCATATTTATTTTTATTTATATAAGCTCTTACCATTTCAATATTCAACCTTGCAATATACTAACATCGGTACAAAGAACAATTATATAACTCAAGTTCTTCTTAACCCTATATTAACCATGTCCCCATACGCAACGTGGCAATTGGCATTGCCGATACTGACTTATATATGTTCCATACTCGGTAACTCTACTAAATAGGCTCATAACAATATGTACACATTATCGTCTACGATATTCTCCTCTATTAAAAACTTCGATTGTCACATCATTTGCCAAGATCAAAGTCCCGCGCATTTCAAGGAAAAAAATCACTGCATAAGCCCGTAACATTGTGAATCGCCTCTCCTGAAATCTTAATAACAACAAGTGGTGAGGATCCATATTTCCATCTGTTATGGCTTCGTCAAGTAAGTAACTAGAATTTGTAATTCTAATGTTATTCATATCTTCCTCCTTGAGCGACACAATTGAAAATAAATTATCGTTTCCAATGTATTTAAGAAATGCCACTGTTTGTCTGCTCCTCCTTGCACCAAAAACCAATGCGTACATGAGCAAGAACTCGTGACCTCCAACTGTAGTCATACCCAAACTCTGGAGTACAGCTAGTGTCAACTCTACTGCCCCGTCCATTTATAGTACATAATATATTCGATTGTAGCTCAATAAAAACCACTTAGATAATGAAAAGAATTAGCCCCCACTTTACGTATATCGAATTTGAACATATGGCATGTCAATGTATCTATTAAAGCCTTAAATATAGGCTAAGTACTATGTCAAATGTTAACACCAAGTAAAAGTCAAATGTTCCAAAGCCTACTTAACCATTTTTTAATTTATCAAAGTCTTAAATAAAGTCTAAGGAGAATGTTGAGCGTCAACACCAAATATGTTCGGAAGTCTATTTATTCATTTGTTGCACTTTCTCTATAACTTTACACGTGGACTTGGAAAGGAATTTGGATTAATTCAACGAATGTATCATTCAAGTCTTAGTTGATTGTAGTTGAATTGTAGTCGAATATAGGCAAAAGACCATGTTTCATGCTAGCATTAAGTAAAAGCCGAATATTTTGAACTTTATACAAAGGACCGCTTTGTCCAGGTCTGACTAAGGAGCATCTTGAGTTTTAACACCAAATACGTGTCGAAGCCTACTTGATCATCTTTCAAACTTTTTCTATAGTGGATCTAGGGTCATGTTACTATCACGATTAATTCAATGAATGTATCCATTCAAACCTTAGTCGAATGTAGCTAAACTGTAGTCAAATATAGGCAAAGGACCATGTTGAATGTTAACACTAAGTAAAAGCCGGATATTCCAAAAACCTCTTTCTCAGTTGGAATGATTTCTCAATATGGCCTCTATAATCGGCCCCCTCTATCTTGGAGGAAGAGACGCCATATTGCTCAAATTCATGGATTCCAACACATTTGTCCAACGTTGGTTGCCAAAGTTGGGCGGCTGATGCTTTAAAATCTATAAAGCACCAAGAGCCTTAAAAGACGGTGACAAAAAGATCTTTATTTATGCAGCAATCTTCTTACTTAAAGGGTCTACAGGTGGAAGAGGAGCCTATAGGCCTAAAACAGGCTCCTAATCATTGCCAAATGCCTTCCTTCTTCAACTTGGACATTTGAAATGCAAGCAGATCCAAATCTATTATTATCAATTCCAAAATGGTACTTGTGGCAACGTGGTTCTTCTAACAGACAAAAGGAAAACTCAAAGCAAAGCATTCAAATCACCAATTTAGGGTTGATGCTCTACTTCTTAAATGCAACAGAATAATAGATTCATTTGTGTTGTACATTCTTGGACTGCTGCGCAAATTTCAACTTGGAGTCAAGTAAGTCTAGCTTCACATCTCTCTAAAGCAGGGCTTTAGTTACATAACCACGAACAGCATACTATGTTGCTTTATGCACCACTCATAACGAATATGATTTCAGAACAATGTCAGTGAATTTCAAAGCCTTTTGCTCTTTATTAAGGACATTAAGTGGCATCCATTTACCAAGTAGGATACTTTAAGATGCATTATTTTCCAACAACGTTACATTTATAAATTAGATGACATGCCATGAAAACGCATATTACTGTTTGATGCCATCTTTAAGGACATTTACATTCTCCTAGCCCCTAACTCTAGTAGCCTTATATATAACCCAATCCATGATTCCATCAGCATTAACACTCATTAATTATTGAATCGTAATCATTCTTATTACATCTTGAACATTCTTATCTCGTCACACAGCTGTCATTGTAAAGCAAAGCAAACTGTAATCAGGTCTTTTCATTTCTTTTCACAAACGAACATGCTTCGAACATCTTAGATTCGTCATGGCCGTCTCTGAGATTTCAGCCATCATCAACAGCCAGACGTCTAGTTATCTGAGGTTTTGACCCAAAACATGGCAAGTAAATACTAAATTAGATTGCGGCGCAAAAATATTAGAATAGAATAGAAAAACAACAAACCTGATTATATATGTAGTAATATATGGACACTATGTACTAGTTTATCTGGACATTGGAGGATCATATTCTAAGTACAAATGCCATTGGTGTGAGCACCCTAAATATGTGTACTAATAATGTTTATACACATTGTTAAAGTTCAGTAGTGATTTATCTGGATAGTCTAGTGTTTTATCTGGCCACTATGAAGCAATTTATATGGACACTGAAGGATTCTAGACTAATGTAGTGGTTTTTTTGGACACTTTGAAGTGGTCTATCTAGACACTGAAGGATTATACATTAAGTACAAATACCGCTGTTATGAATACCCTAAGTATGTGTACCAATAGCATTTATATGCATTGTTGAAGTACACTAGCTGTTATTGCGGACACACTCTAGTGGTCTATCTGGACACTATGTAGTGGTTTATCTGGACATTGGAGGATCATACTTTAAGTACAAATGCCATTGGTATGAACACCTTGAGTATGTGTACTAATAGTATTTATACACATTATTGAAGTTCAATAGTGGTTTAACTGGACACACTCTAGTGTTTTATCTGGACACTATATAGTGGTTTCCTTGGACATTAGAAGATTATACTTTAAGTACAAATAACATTGATATGAACATCCTTGGTATGTATACCAATAGTATTTATAAACATTGTTGAAGTTCACTAGTGGTTTATCTGGACACACTCTAGTGGTTTATCTGGACACTTTGAAGTGGTTTATCTCCACACACACTGGTGGTTTATCCGGATATATGTGGTTTATACCTGAAGTATTTATACACAAGCTTGAAGTGTTATGCAGTGGTTTATCTGAACATACGTTGGTGGTTTATCCCGACATACGTTGGTGGTTTATCTGGACAGTTGTGGTTGACTCGACCACTTAGTGGTCTACCCATGGTGCTTTTTCAGATCGAACTACTAAGTGGTTCAGAATATATAACCAGTTTTCCTAACATGAAGTAGAATATTTTCCTGCAACTTGCCACTGCCACTTGGCTGAACTATTTTTTGTTCATTTGCAATACAGAAATGAATATTGGATTATGAATCAAGAAGCAGAGGTCAATCAAGGATAGGAACTCTATTGCTTCAATCAATTATCGAGGGGTATGCTTCATCTGCATTCTTCAATCAATGCAATGGTTCTATGCCATTCCAAAATGTTCCTATCCCAAGCTTGACGGATTTTCTTTAACGCTATGGATACCACATAACAGAGAAAAAAGTGGTTAATAGAAAAAAAAAATACTATGGAAACAAAAATACAAATGACTACGCCTCAGGCGCAGTCAAAATGCAGCAATGAGAGTAGGTGTTCTCAGTGACTAGTAGATGTCGTGATGGAAACAAAAGATGAATAGACCCAGTGCGATCTGCGGGATGGTATTTGAAAAAGAAGAAGGAAAATGAAATCCTAAATTACAGACTTAAATTTTTCTTACCCTGGCATACAAGCATCCAGTAGAATAGAATTTCCTCCATAGCATCCCTTGCTACCTCGAAGCCCTTTTCTTGATGGCCCCTTAATCCTAGGCATTGGGGGGAGGAGGAGGATGGGGGGTGGGGGAGACTACGGATGTTCTACCTTTTGCAGGTATATGCCTACCAAGTTGGGATGAATCCACTAATGTTCTCTCTCTCCTCTATTCCACCAGAATTGTGTGCGACAGTACCCTCTAATGCAATAGCAAAGATAAATTACAATTCCTGGTATAAAAGAGAGGGCAATAAACGGAGGCACTTACATTAGGTAACAGATATAATCTAGGATTTTGAAGGAGATATAGGCATCAAATCCTCCATGCTGGCTTCTCCAACATCGGGCATGGTAGAAAAGTCCGGCATGGGAGAGATTGGCAGCTGGGACCATTCTGCATTTCCCTTTGGCTTCACAAGTTCCCATTGTAAAGTCAGGGTCAGGGTGGAGGTGAGTACAACAAGCTTCAACCTTGGGGTATCTTCCTGCAATGAATCATCATCTTGCACTTGGATATAAGTCTCTCCCGATCTCTCCCATCTCCTCGCTTCTGTTTCACGTTTTCCTTCCTCCTCCCTTTCGGACATTTGTTATCTATCTGCTTCCTCTTCAATGCGTCCCACACACAACCAGGAACCAAACAGTAGTGCTTGATTTTTTTCACGTTGTCGCATTATCTATATTTTTTGGGGACCAGGTTCTTTCATCATCTTGTATTGTTGTTGAGATCCAAATATTGCCAAGGTAAGGTTATCGGTGTGGCCGAGGCCGATAATCAAAGATGTGTGACCGAGGTTGTACGTCCGAGGCCAGATATTTGGCACGTAAGGTCGAGGCCTTACGTGCCAAATATCTGGCCGAGAACGTACAACCGAGGTGACGCATTTTTGGATATCGGCCGAGGCGAAGACCAATAACCACCTTATCGGGCTGATAACTAATTATCTCCTAGTACTGATAACTAGTCATCACTCCTAGGAGTGATAACTTAATTATCGGACTCTTCCTTTACACTAGAGAGTCCGATAAGGTCTTCATTCGTCTCTTTCATCTCAGAGTTTAAACATATTGTTTAGAGAATATTTTTAACTTACCTGTTGCAGAGGATATTTTTATGCAACTCTTATAAGAGCAATCTTAGATGTAGGTCTTCTAAACCAAACACCAAGTTCCTCTGCTCATTGTTAGTACATTAACATGACATGAATCTATTCCTTGTCCATTTTAATAACTATGTCCATTTTAACAACTATGAGTATATGCATGTTTATTTGCATTAACGACTTGGATTATGGTACCCTCATCAGCTTTAAATATATGTCTTTATCCACATTAAGCTTGAACCTCCATGGATGTTTTGGATTCGTTTGATACTACAACAGTTTAGAACACTTATACAAAGCCCTGGCCAGATTGAAGCCTCTAAATTTCTCAGTCTTGCCCTCTTGCTTTACTTTCTTGTTGTTGCTTTACTTTCTTGTTGTTTATAACTGCCAACTTGCTTAATAGTACAACTTGCATTTAGTCGCAAGGGTAGCCACCAGTTACACCACATTCTGGCAAAAGTTTGAACCACCTTCACCATAGTCAGCCATCCCTAACACCCATCCCTCTGCCCCCAAGCTTGCCCTACTGCTAATTCAAGTTTCATGACACCCATCCCTCTGCCCCAAGCCTGCCCTAATGCTAGTTCAAGTTTCATGATCTGGCAGCCATAGATCATTGATTTTGAGAATGCTTTGAGTTCCAATGGTCACTGAATATAATATATTCATTTGATCATCACTCTCCACAATTCCAATCCATGGCACCTTATTTATTTCTAAGTCCAAGTGAATGGCGTAGTTGTGGATGTCTAACATAGCCAAATCAAATAAGAAATATGAAAGCTAATTAATCCTATAAACATACATAAACTGATCATGGCATTTTCCTATTATGCCACAAGAGATCACATTAAGGCCAAAGTGTTGGCTTGTTTGAATAGGCATTTTCCTATTAAGCCACGAGATAACATTAAGGCCAAAGTATTGGCTTGTTTGGACAGGCAGGCAGGCTTGCCTTGAAGGCAAAATGCGCTCGGAATGCACAAGGAAAACACAGAAGGCATGACAAGAGAATTGAATCGACTTTTACCATCCACTGAGACCACAAGGTCTATAGGCCCTAGTACAAGGCAGGCAATAATGCAAGAACTTAATACATGTTTCAAACTGAAATAAGAAAAAATAAAAAATATAAAACATAGTAGATATCCCTGGTGGCATAAGTACAACCATTGCAGATCATAAGCTCCCTATTGTAAAGTCGAGGTAACATTTTTTGATCTGCAATTCCATGTTTATCCAACCAACGAACAAACAGAGTTACCCTAGTACATAGCTGCCTTGGCAGCCAAGCAGGAGTAAAGCAAGAGATTCCCCTGCCCATTTTTAGCAAATTTTAGGGTCATTTCCTCTTCTGCATTCCAACCTTCACATGATGTTTGTTTCCCTTGCAGTTGCCAATCGTTCTGCGACCTCTTCAGGACATACCACGTCCATTAAGCTAAATACACAGGCTCATCAAGCTAGACTCTGCAGTTGAAAAAACTGAACTAAATCTTTCTGTGTTGAAGGACCTACTTGCAGTGTGCATAAATTCCGCCCTTGAAATCAGTCTCACTTTCAAACTATTTTAAATCAATTTCAAACTTGTATATGTGGTCTCTGCAATGTCAAGTCCGAAAGATTTGAAGTGATAAAACTAAAATTAAGCAACAGGATCAGCGACTGCAGCATGCTTAACTTATGAAGGGAAAGATGCAATATTGGCCGCCGGTTAACTAACCAAGTCTTTAAACGTTTTTGCATGCTTTGCCACTTTTAAAGCTTTATCTCATTTAACTACATTAGATGTTGAGATTAAATGTTGAGGTGTTCATTCTTCTGGGTAAAACCTCTTATTCTGAGACACAACCTGCCGTCTACTAGAGTGAAATATGCATCAAAACCTACATTGTCATGATTCACTTCCACAACTACAGTTAATGACCACAAATACGAGACTGTTTAGTTTCACTAGAGAAACATCCCTTCGAAATATGTATCAAAACCTTCTTTGTCGCCATCATTTACTTCCACATCTAGAGACAATGGCCACATATAAGAGACGAAAGTATAAAATAACAACTTAACAGTCCTAAGAGTATACCTTTCTTGGCGTTACTAGCCGGACGTGCCTTCTTCTCACAAGAATTATGATCATCTTCAGTTTCACCACTAGTCCCACCAACATCTTTAAATCTGCTTTTATTTCAAATGACAGCACATCCAAAACATCACGTTTAAGTTGGAAGCAAAAAAATCTTAGAGAAAGACGGAAAAAAAGAAAAAAAAAAGGACCTATACCTTTCTCGTTTCCTTTTCTCCTTCTCAATTTTGCGTAGTTCCCTTTCGCTTTCCTTTATTTTCCGATAATTTAGTTTCTTTGCACACCTATCAAATGTACTTCCATAAATCTACTAAAGCAAAGTAAAGTTCAGGAGACTCGGCATGCATGGCACTCACTCTGGACACAGCCTCAGCTTAACAAGAGCTTGTTTGTCTTCACCAGCTTCCTTATATGCAAAATTGACCTGCCAAAGGTTGCAGATGCAGCCCATAACTTGGATGTGATTATTAACATCTTAATACGACAGAATCTTACATTGTAGCTGTCATTTTTCTCCACATACTATGGAAGTAATCCAAATAAATAAATAACAAATTACCCTCCAGAAGGTCAACTAGACGTGCCTCATAACTGCAAAGATCTTCTCTTTCCTCACATTTCTTATTTCCGCATATAAATTGGCCTGTCATATGTAATTAATGTATAAGTGATCAGAATGCACTATCAGTTGAATACACCCTCATGTGCCAAGAACTAATGCAAACTCTGAGCCACTTGGTCAGATAGCAATGGTAAATAGAAAAACGCAATGGTTATAGTAAGTTAGGAACTTATGCGCACAAGCACGTTAAGTTTAGACTTCTCAATTCAAACACAAGGTTGACTACCATAAGGCCTTACAAGAATGCATGGCAACAAGAGTTTTATGTGATCGCACATTCAGCACACACCTTTACCAGCAACTAATTCGTTTGCTGTTCGCCACCTCAGTCCAACCTGAAATGGTAAAGTCGTGTCAATCACAAAGATTCAACTTCATCACATTTCTCAATCATGTTACCTTATTTTCCTTGTAGCGTGACAGATCTGCAAGGCAGTACCTATGGAAGCAAGATTAGCATGATGCCATATAGGAGAAGAAAAAGAAATATTCTATGTCAATGAAATCGCTAATTACTCCTTAAAAAGCTTGTCATAGTAACGCTTTGCAAGCCGTTGCTCCCAACTTCCCATAGAGTCATCATTGTCAGAACGAATAAACCTGTTACAAGTTAGAACAAAATGTCATCCAAAAATCTACCTCAGATTATGCCCAAGCAAAACATGTTACGCATTTGTCGATACATGCAGAAATAATGAGCAAAGATTGGGGTCAGTGAAGGTAACATGGGAATAGTGATATCTCACAGAAAAAGATAAAGCAACATAAATAACTATCTTTATGGCTCATGGATGACCTTCCTTGAATAATTAATGAGGCAGATTTCCACGCCATCATCTTTACTCAAATTGTATGCATTATTTATTACTCAAGGGATTGAAAATTGAATGCAACTTTGTGCAACTATGGACTTCATAGAGAATAAGCAAATAAGTTACAACTCTCTCATAAAAGAGACCCTACAGTCCAACCAGATGGAACAAATTACGAGAAACGGAAAAATCTTCTATCCCTCACTGCCATAATTGCATTGCCAGTATTACAAACTGCACCTGTATGATTCCCGTAACATGTCTTGATCTGTTTTAACTGTCCTCGGTTGTAATTGTACCTTGTGACCATAGTGGTGTTCTGTGATAAGTACACACAAAATTAAAAGAATATATAGCAGAAGCATCTTAATACATAGCTTATAAGCGCTATAGTGTTCAGACATGTGTAGCCCTCAGCCCATACGAGATGACAGAGAACTGTTCCAAGTCTGCTTTCTTTATGTCGGATGTTTAGGACTGGCAGATCAATGGATCTCCTTTGAACCACCATGCCCCTAATCCGTATGTTTATTCAGATTCTTACGTTTTCTTGCAGTACTCATTCACGAAGCATGCCACAGGAAAATAAAATCCATAAAAACAAAAAGAGCAGCTTACCATAGTCTTGCATAAGCCGCGCGTGCCTTTGATGTGCATTTAGCCCAAGAATATAAGACTGATAGTGCCTGCAAATCAGCATGAAGCAAAGTATAAACAAATTTCTTGCATGACAAATACTAAGTAAGGCATACAGTCTCTTTTGTTCTCGCTCTAGCACGTCTTGTTTGATGGCCGAAAAGGACGAAGCCATGGAGATTGTAAAACCGGTGTTCCAAGCGAGAATTTTACACGATTTTTAGGGTTGTGCTTGTTGTTGGGTAGCGAATATTCTAAGAAGATTCAAAATGGCTAATTTGTATTGAATTGGTATTGAACTCAGAACGAGGTGCAAGGCGAGACCGCTGCCGCAAAAGCTAAAAAAACAAGGTGCTGCGCACGGAGGGTTGCCCTCCATGGCCGGAGGGTGAAGTGGCTTAAATCATACTTGAAAGTCATGTTTTTACAATCAATCAAAGTTGCTATTTTAAGACATTGACATTTGTGAAGGTGATGGTAGCCATTTGCATTATTAACTCCTCCTTAGATGTTGAGCTCCTCTTGGGCTAGGATTCAGCTGGACACATGAACTCTGAGGTTTTAGTATAAAAACATATTGTTGCTAGGTTACTAGTAGCAGTGTTCTCAGGGTTGGTTATTGTGTGGAGGAAGTATTTACAAGTTTTTCTTGAAAGAAAACTGTGGTGTTGCAAATCTTGGTTGCGAAGCTTGCCATGTAGTTGCTGGAGGAGTTTCCTATAACAATGCTTCGAACTGCAATGTTGGTGCCCATGAGCCTGCTTTTTTGTGATCTTTTTGGGTAATTTACAATATTCCTTTTTGTCCTGCATGATTCAGCCAGTTATATATGGGCCTGAAAGCATCCTCCCAGCATCTGTTCAAGTTATTCAGCAAAACATGGAATACAATAAAATCATAACATGCCGGAGAACCATTTGGCATGGACGTGGGTGTAAGATTTGTTAGCTGCTTCGCGCATTGCCTAGACACTCGGAGATGGGCCCCCATGCTTATTAATTTCGTAATAGCAGTCAACGTTAGCCCCACTATTTTCCTATCCTTGGTAAGCGACAACAAAGCATTCGTGCAATAACTTGGATACAACAAAAGTTGGCAAAGTAGTGTCAGGAATTCATATATAAGAAGAGTCGTGTTATGCAAAAAAAATGCATTATTAGAAGTTCATCGAATGGAGACCGGGAACTTTTTGGGAACTTGGACCCAAAATCTGGAACGGGAACGGATGGGAACGGGAATGGCCAACATTCGAATTTTTCAATTTTAAAAACGGATTTGGAGTTCCCTTTGCTTAAAGAAAATCTTAGAACACTTAGAATAAAAAAATGTTTCAAGCGGAGTGAGTTGCAAGAAAAAACATGTATAGCTACTCCGTACAATAGTATTTGAACTTTAAACAATATTTTTTCATTCAAAGCATATATTTTAAGTTCTAATACATTGTCAGTCATCAAAATACATAACTAGTTATAGCATAAAGAACATAAGCCATATAATATACAGTGCCTAGTATTCTTAAGTCATTTGAGAATGCACATCATTCTAAAGGTGCATGTTGCGTATTAGTTACTGGCCTACAAAGAGGTGAAACCAATTTTAAAAAAGGAATTAATGAGTTCCATTTCGTGCATTTTACATGTTTTGCTACATAAAAGGACAGATCGTCAACATGAGTGTCAACTATGTTTTTTTCAACCCCCACATTGTGCCAAGGAATTGTAAAACGTGAACAACATGTTCATTCAGTATCCATCTATACAGATTCTTCAATAACCACTCTGGAAACAAAATGTTGGGTGCCAACCATCTCAATTTTCTATCTACTTCAAAATATGCACGTCATGACTTTACTTGAACTTCAATATTATCAAGCATTCCCCCTTGTGCCTCCATTAAGCCTGCCATGTCTATAAAAATCTGAAATCCCAAAAGTCAAGATCGTCACCATATGATAACCCTATGATTATAGCTGGAAATAATAACATAGAAATCTTCCCAACGAAAGAATCAAATAAATTTTCGAGCCGTGATCAACTTCATACACGTAAAAGAACCAGATAAAGTTTTGAGCAGTGATCAACTTCCCTACACACAGAGGATGTTGGAAAATTCCACGCGGGCTTGGCGGCCTCGATAAATTCTGCGTACTTCATACACATTATAAGACCATTGACTGGAGTATTTAGAGCTCTATCTTGTCCTCAAGACATTTCATGCACAAGATAGTTGGCAATATCCAATCGATGTTCTTAACAGATACAGCTGGTTTTTCCAATTAATTTACGTCAAATCTATGGTGTTGAGATGCCATACAAGCATCAGAGCAAAGGTGGAAAGTCCTTGAGCATTGAAAAACATTCTTCAGATCCACAATATTAGAGAACACCGCTAAACATATAAGAGATGATGAATGGCATCAACTAGATCAGAACTTCTAACATCGGCAGAACGCATGAGCAGTCCATTCTTTATACGAGACTCTGCATCTTTTGAGATTTAACTGCATGCATACATAACGCACGCATTGAAAAAATTCTGATTTTATTGAGGTCTTTTATACATATGTGCTATTCATCCCATGAATACCTCGAAGATCCTTTCTTTATTACATGCCTCCCATTCAAAGGCATTGTTTTGGAACAGGGAATATAATGTTGCCTCTTATTTCTTAGATAAGAGAAGATGGTTATTCCAAGAAATTAAAATCTTAATAACGTCCTGCAAAGGAACCATTGGCACGCTGTTCATCCCACCGTTCGATCTACAGGGACAGGATGCATTATACATCACAAACAGTAATCAACACATACAAATCCAGTTATATATGCAATTTCATGGCTTACCCATTCCAATGGACAAAGCGAATAATAATATTTCCGATACTTATCACATTCTGGTGCTCCTTCACCTTTGTCTTTCATGCACCTACAAGGTAATAGTAAAAAACAAAAGATTATTGCGTTAACACAACTTAAACAAAAGCCACTTACTTATGATACTCATTGTAGCGAGTAAAGCAATGTTTAGCTTGGTTAGTGGTAGGAAAACGCGAGTCTGGTGGAGCTGTCTTCACATCATCAACCTGAGGCATTCATTTAAGTGAGCAATATGCGTCCGTTTCTTTAACCTCATTTCTTCAATTACATGTTCTCGATATTTTACTGAAAACATCTTGTAGCTAAAATATCTCCAACCATTTTGCCTACGAACTTAATACATTTGTCAAGTTCAATGCCGTATTTAATGAATTCCATTCTGAAATTCTTATATGGGACAAGATTAATCTCACCGTTATCCTGCGAACAATACTAGTTTCTTCAACTGTTTCAACCCCCGTCGATATTTCTTGAGCCGTTTTAAGACAAAACTGGGTACCTGACAGATCGAGAAGATTTCTTTCAATGTCCTTGACAGAATCATGCCGATCTCGTATTTCCTTCATGGTGTCTAATACTTGACCACGTCCTTGTTCTTCGATTGCCTTCTGAAAGATGGACTCACTATCACTTGTCTCTATTAGGTTGTCCATAGTCTGTTACACTTGGTCATAGATCAGAAAATAATCAATCATTCCTCTGAAGTCATGAGCATGGCATATGTGAATGAATACCTCTTAATCTAGTTTCTGCCCCGTAACTGCTAGTCAGAACATAAGATCTAATTTCAGAACTGTTATCAAGTGCAGACCATGTAATCCAACTCCTATTACATCTGTATTTCACAAAACATGCATAACTTGCAGTTAAAGCTTCAAGAAGTGTCCTAAAATATAGTAGAATGAGATTTTAGATATGCACAGAAGAATGAATAATAATATAGACAAGAGCAAGCTCTTAGCAAAACTAGAAACATGAAGCTATGAACTTACTCGGAACTTGGAAGTGCCGAAGATCAAGGCCTCTTAACATTTCTTCTTCTATTTCTGGCTTATTCTAGAAGCCTGAATCAAAAGCAAGCAATATTAGAATTAGACGTCATCATGTACATGTCTATCTCCAAGTACCAATCTCTTCCAGTGTTGCCACCAGGGCGCGATTGAGGATGAATGTCATACCCTCCAGATCTGCCCGGCATTTGCCCATATCCGAGAGAGGTATGTTCGACTACTAGTGCCTGGCCAGCCGTTGCATCAGTTATTGACTACGGCGTCAGTGGGTTTGTTGGGGTCATACCTCCAGGAGGTTATGGATGCACGGACGCGTTTGTGTCCTACGGGACGGTCTTGAACTGTCCTATGCAATTGTACAGTGCGCCAGCATGCTTATTACTGCTAAGGTTTTTCCCTCGAAAACCCTTCGGGGCGGGGGTTTTTTAATCCTGTCAGTAATATGCTTGCTGCTCTCTTTTTGTTTGGGTCCCATAGGCCAATTGGTCTCCTTGGACGCTAAAAACCTATTCTATTCTATTCTATTCTATTCTATTCTTAATATTTCAAGCACGTAATTTTGGGCAATGACAACCAAAAGAAATGCAATCTTGTAGACCATAAATCTTACCATACTCTGCTGCAGAAGGTATTTCCAGGCATTTTTATAGCAATAAGCAAGACTTGTGAATGTGAAGGGCCTGGTCAGATCATGATCAATCATCCAGTATGTTATCGCAAAGCAAAGCAAGGATAGAGAAAATGAATCGCAAAGCAAAGCTAGACTAAATACTGATAAATAGAAACCTAAAAAGCTTACCTGCTGAGTTTATTTTGGTTGAACTTCTACTAAATCGATGATGAAGGCCATATCTGCCTGCAATCGACGAGGTCACCAACGAAATGGAAAAAAAAATATAGCTTAAGAGTCGACCTGATCAAAGGCTACATAATAAGGGTTTCGATACGACGGCAAAAGGGCTGCAATCGACTGCAGGCAGAGTGGTTTCTTTCGACGGCAGAGGCGGGAAGAAGGAAAGGTTCATTCGTTGTTGTGCGAGGGAATGGAGCTGCATGACCGAGAGTTTACAGGCAGCAGCCAGTTTGTAGCAGTCACCAGCATATGCTAGGCATATGCCGGCATATACCTGGATATGCCCACATACCCACATAAACGAGGGTTTGCCCCCCTAGGGGCAACCCAAAAACAAAGTGATGTGCACAGAGGTTGCCCTAAAAAAAACAAGGCGATGCGCATAGAAGGCTGCCCTCTGGTGCTCCAAGGGTGTGATAAAATATTTTTTGTTTTGTCGTTTCATGTTGGTCTTCTTTTTCTAAATGGTCTAAATATGGGCATTTGCTTTCACTGCCTAGAAGTTCTAAGATTTCACAAGTTGGAGGTTAATTCATACAATTAAAGAAGAAAAGAGAAAGTACTGTTAACTTCATACTAATTAGGCAAGCCCATTGAACATTTTTTAAACATTGTAAACTTCATCAAGGCCTTTCTAGGAAATTTAAGGTTCTCTTGCCTATTGCACAATTTCCCTAGCTTCCAAATGGGGGACTGTGACAAGGGTTTTACTTCGTTGCTTCCTCCAATAAAGCATAAATCAGAAGTCTTTGCTCGAACTCTTTTGTGCTTATTCCAGCATACTACAAGAAGATGTTACCGAATACGAATCTATGGTAAGCTGATTGGAATGGAGAAATTGAGAATTATTTAACTTCTCGTTAACTTATAGATAAATTTTTTGCCTCTTCCTTTGTTTTCAAAGAAACAAAATACATCTGTTTGAACCTACCTATGCACTTTGCAGAGCCACCCAATCTCTAGAGCTTCCACTACCGTATTCAGCACCACCAAGAATGATGCGGTCTCTCCCTAACTCTTGGAATTTTTGCAATATTATTATGGGTAAGCAAACCTCAATGCTAAACAAGAAGGAAATATTAAGTGCGGCCTATGTCGTGTCATAAACATAATGTTTCACTGGACGGGATATGAATTGTCGTAGGCCCAATTTCTCCTTTCAACAACTTGTCAGCTCTACGTATATCGGCAATGTTCCTCTTGCATAACTTCATCATTTCCTTGTCTGAAATCCATATGAGTTAAAATCCTTCGGATGTATATCTTTCTTCATGAAATTAATGCGTGCATGCTCATCTTGCTCGAGAATCTTGATCCGTTATACGGATCGATCGAGTCCTCATGTTGCAACTAGCATGAAACAACAACATCCTAATATCAAAGAACTTCCAAAACTAGACCGAGGTGAAGGTCAAAGGATTGTTAAGCTAAGATAGAAGAGCTTAAAAAAGGGATAAGAACTGCAGAAGCTTGCTAAGAAACTATGAAGAAGGCAAGAACCCAACATACACAGATCTGGTTGCGACCATGCAGAGATTGTTTCCAAAAACGAGGTCTTTCTGAGCATACAATGTAAAGCGAGGTCCTTTTTCAAAGGAGATTGCTTATTCTGCTTCTGTCAAACCTGTTATTGCAAACTAAAGGCATTCTAGAGCTTTTAACAACATATTACTGCAAGCGATTTCTTTATAATATTAGTGAAAATCCTGTGTATTCCTGTATAGCATTCCTAACCCAAAGACATCTACCATATTTGCAGTCGGAATCACAAAGTCAAGACAATTATTAAAATTATAATTGCACGATGGTTTTTGTCAAAGATCGTGTATTTCATAGGGAGAGGTAATAGTTTGGTTAAACAAAGAAAAAAAAAACGTGGCAGGCATCAAATACTGCTATGCTGCCTTAAATTCTTGCATCAGGTAAAAATTCTTGCATGTATTGTCTCCGGGTTCTTCATATCACACGTTTATCTTTGCACCAACATTGGATTAGTTTTCTACAAGCTATATTCTTCAACGCATCTTTTTTTCAACATCAATATTCCCGGGTGAAAAAGGAGCTTTCTACTCGTCTTCGTGATAATGTCTATATATGAGTTTTTTAGCTTTATCCAAATTCAAACATAGGAGGGAGATGGGATATAATAAAGTATTTGGATCAACCCATTGGAAATTTGCTCTGATTTTGTTGTTTTGCATTGTTGTACTACATGATCGTGAGCTATTGCAAAATGCAAATCCCCCTGAGGTTGGAAACAGATTGCTTTGAATATTATATTTGTCATAAGTTAGTACTTTTAACATCATACCACGTAGCATCATCTTTTAGAACATATGATGATTTATTCTCATACACACATTCACCTTCTTAGGGCAACTATTCAAATCTTCTCGTGGCGAGGAAGATAGGCTTTCTAGAGCAACTAAGCCCTTCATATGCTCCAGATCGTCCAATAGGTTCTGGTGAAGAACAAGTAAGCCCTTCATACGCTCCGAATCATCCAGTATGCTCTGGTGGACCAATTCGAGGGTCACATAAATGATCTTAAACAAAGCAAGATGTTGTGTTACTATGTTGAAAGTAGAGATTTTAAGTCTGGCTAAATGACAGCTATTTATTAAACAGACCACCACCTTCTACTTGTTTGGCTCATGCCAACGTGGCAAAGCCACGTGGCAACCATCTGCCAGCCACCTCGGCAAAAGCCGATCCCATTCCAGCAGCTTTCGCTGCCCAATTCGCTGATCTAGCAGCTCACGGTGAACCACCCGATTTATGGGTGCTCACCTTTTCCATAATGGTATTCTACTATTTAACTTTAATGGTATTTAGAACCACTCATATGATTCTTTCATATTTCAATGGGTTTTGCACCCATTAAGGTTTGCTTTGTCCATTATAATTTTCCCACAAATTATAATATTGCACAAGGTCTACTTAACAACTAGATTGGTCCGTCTAGCCGCCCACCCCCTACACTAGGATCTATCAAGGTGCACCTTAGCCTTAGACTAGGGAGACATGCACTGATTTCAATGCCACCGCATTAAATCATTATTAATTACTAGCCCATAATACATGTGCATGCAAATTATCCAACCATGGTCTGAGAAATATTTGGGCATAACATTACCCCCCCTCTGGGATTCTTGTCCTCAAGAATCGGCTCCAGATCATTAAGGCATTATATCCAGATATTGAGTTATGAAACGACGACATCGCCTCTAAGACAGGTCTATTTTTCCATTTCATCAGAAACTCCAACTGGTCTCTTTGGCGGATCCGCACTATCCGGGAATTTAATATTCTTTCGGGGATAGGAAGTCTATCCAACTCCACCATGTGTTAATGACCGAAAACGTGACAAGGGGTCACAAATCACTGCCATAGCGACATCACAGATTTGCAATTGTTTTCTGATGTGTGGCTACTTGGAGTAGCTAGATTAGCCTGGAGGGCCAATAAGCCAGATGCCAGAGCTTTTAGTTTGCCATAGCACTTGTGTTTTGCCATAACCCAGTGGATCTGGTTGGGTGGTTAATGGTGCTGCCATATCACTTATGCATGAATAAAGTTTCTTTAGTCCATAGTTCTATGATTCTGTGTTGTTACAACTTCCCAAATATACATGAAGTGGTATCAGAGCGGAGGTTTCTGATTCTTTTGGGAACCATGGGCAATGGGATCACCAGTGGAATTTGGACTCTCTAATCTGTGAGAGGAATTAAAGAGGTCAGAAACGATGGAGCTAGGAATTTCCTAGAGGATCGTAAAGATCAATGTTCTTGTATGTGCTGCAAGAACTACTATAGTTCTTATTTTGCTGGAGCATGGCATTGGAATAAATAGGAGATTATCATTTTGGAGTTCACAAGAACAAATTTGGATTATCTTACTGAATAAAAGCCTTTATGCATGAAGAGAACTCATATGGTTTCAATATTAGAGCGGTTAGTGGAACTGAGGTGGATTTGGCGACTATTGCTGCAAGAGCAACTAGAGCATCAGTAGCAGAGAGAAGAATACTCTGTGCTTTCATGGAGAATGCTCGAAGTATATGGACTGACTTGTTGTGAACGAGTTCGCATTATTGGGGAAACTTCTATGATCCTTTGGGGATTATGGAATAATAAGGGTGACTGCTGGGTTGTCGTGGAAAAGGTTGTCATGGAGACAAGTAGTTTATCGTGGAGACGAGTTGTCATGGAGACAAATAGCTTGTCATGGAGACAAGTAAACCACTGCTGCAAAACATTGAGCCCTGCTTTGTCATTATAGCCAGACTACTCACCATAACCTCTTGCCATCTCTAGAAGTTCATCTTGGTCATTTGAGCCTGTGTAAATTTCAATCTTTAAGCCTGAGTATGGAGAATCGCAAAAGCATCCTGCTTGGGATTGCAGAGTCAGATCGTGGTGATCTGAGAGACTGATTGGCCATGGGGGTCGTTTATATAAATATTTGACTTGGGAAGTGATCTATATTAACACTTGACCTATTTGCAGGTTTGCTTAGTGTTAAGCATTGGGGAGGGCACTTTACGTACAAGATGTCAAGGATATGGACGCAAAATTTGGATGCAGAATCTCAAATTGTTTCCTATGGGACAGACTTATGGGTAAAGTTTGTAAGTTGATCTTCTATATGCGGAATAAAGAGTAAGATTTTATTTTTTGTGTGTACCATGGTGGATTGGTAATTACGATTGCAACGTAATAGGCCTGAACATGGTGCACTAATTGTGTATGCCTCTTAGTAGATCAGTAATTGTGTCTGCAGCACAATAGGCCTGACAAAAACTGCATATGTATTGCGGAGATACCTTGTATCGTGGAGATACATTGTATCATAGAGATACAATCAAGTAGTACCGCGGAAGTACGAAAGATAATAACGTATCGCGGAGATACAATTTTTTTTTTTTTGCAGGGATTAAAAGAATAGGGACGCGGAGGTTCCAAGATATAAGGCTCTGTAGAAGTACAATAACGTATATAATTGTTTCCTGAGTTCGCAAGGTCTAGGAAACTCCCAGGTGCACATTGATTGTGGAACAACCACCTTGAGAAGGGATGGACCAAACTGGACTGTACTCGGACGATCGCGAACGATCTCTTTTTGAGAAGGGATGGATTGATATGAAGCAAGCACGGGGGAGTGGTCCACGACGAATGGGTTATTGAAATTATGGCAAATACTATATAAATGTTATTCCTAAGGTCACCGATTAATATAAAGGGGCATAGGATAACATAACATTTGGGTGTGAAGAACCATTGATATTTATGGAAGGGGTCGAGGCACTATCATTGGAATGATTATTGGTTGAGAAAAAGATCATAGATAATGTCCCATATGATAAGTCATATAATCTAATTAAAGGCAAGGAAATATTTTGATATAAAAGGCAACTGCTTGCAAAAAAGGCTAAAGTCGCAGAGAGATCTATAAATAGAACCTAAACTTCGGTTGGACATATCTCGGTAACCAAAGGACCGATTGCGGCGACTTTTAACTTGTTGGAATCCGCTCGGAGTCTAGTTTCCGAATTGGGATGACACATCTCGTAATTCATCTGTATGAGGGAGTAATGGCCAAAAATGTGACAAGGGTCACAAATCACTGCCATAGCGACATCACAGATTTGCAATTATTTTCTGATGTGTGGCTACTTGGAGTAGCTAGATTAGCCTGGAGGGCCAATAAGCCAGATGGCAGAGCTTTTAGTTTGTCATAGCACTTGTGTTTTGCCATAACCCAATGGATCCAGTTGGATGGTTAATGGTGCTGCCATATCACTTGTGCATGAATAAAGTTTCTTTAGTCCAGTGTTCTATTATTTCATGATGGTTCTATGATTCTGTGTTGTTACATGAATTGTATCAAGAACAATTTTGATTGGGATAATATGCGCAACCTCTAGAAATGGGATGGGATGTAACTGAGCTGATCTATTTGGTTGGCATATTTCCCTTCATCTCATTTAGGGAGTGCTAAGCCTTGATATAGTTTCAGTCAAGAAACGTAAGCAAGATGACAGGCTCCCCAGTTATAAGTTTGTCGTTTTGACATATAAAGGGAGCATGACACTTGGCAAAACAACTAAGCCAAAAATATTAAGATGCTAAAATCATGAAGCCCAAACACTGATATTTGTAAGAACACGTGCTAGAGTCATGCTTCAACCCGCAACTGCAAGACAACTAAGCCAAAACTATTAAGATGCTAGAGTTATGAAATCCAAATATTGATGTGGAAAAAATACACATTTTGCTCTATTTTGCTGTTTACGTGTGCATATATTGCGAGTCCTCATCACGAGAATGTACATTTTTGCACTATTTCTTCTTTTACCCTCTTATCTCATTATCAATTCCAAATTCCATAGTACCTTCTAGCACACAAACTAAAAAAGCACAAAATAGTGACGGCGAAGGCCGCCGCAATAAATTCTTGTATATAGATATTATCTTATCTTATCTTACTCTCCACCCATTGGGATGCGGCTATCAGGTTGCGGGTCACGGCGGGTTGGAAAGCACTATATGCCATGCAGAACAACAGCCACAAGGCAGAGTTGTACGCCTGGGGCCACCAGTCACATTTGTTTCGGGCCTTGGTTGAGCCGGTCCTTTTGTATGGGGCAGAAGTGTGGGGTCCGGTGATATCCCTCAACACGGAATGACCTCGAAAGGTGCGAGAAGGCCTTCTTGGCACGAGACACGGGGGTGAAGTCCGAGTTCCGCACTGATCCTACCCGTGAGACGGGCTTTCTATCCCTCCAACGGGCCGCATTGGAACGCCATATCGTTTACTTCAAAAGGTGGTCGCGATGGTTGATACACGCTTGCCCCATCTTGCTTTGCCACAAAGAATGGGTCCCCAACGCCTGAAATCCCATTTGGAAAGACAAGCAAGCTCGGTGGTTCTCTTATTTGGGCGCGTCGCGAGCAAAACAGTCGCCCGTGTCGGGACAAATAAAGATCGCGATGCACTTAAACCGTACCTAGATGCTACTTTCCTTCGCAAGCTGCGGGATGCGAGAGGCTCGACGCGACGTTAAGCTAGCACACTATCGCCGGACAAGTCAATCCTAGGCTCACAAGAGGCCCACACAAGATACTTGTATACCCAACTGCCCATGAAGAAGCGCAGACTTATAGCTTCCATTCGCGACGGGTGCACATCGCCTCCGTATTGAAAAGCGAGGCGTTGGGCTCGGGAAGCACGAGCAAAGGCTTTGCAGTGTTGCAAACGTAGCGATTGAGGATGAATGTCATACCCTCCGGATCGCCCCTAAGATTTGCCCATATCCAGAGAGGTATGTTCGACTACTAGTGCCCGGCCACCGTTGCATCGATTATTGACCTCTGGCGTCGGTGGGTTTGTTGGGGTCATACCTCCGGGAGGTTATGGATTCGCGAACTCGCTTTTGTGTCCTACTGGGACGGTCTTGAACCGGCCCTATGCAATTTATCTGCCAAAGATGCTTATTATCGCTAAGATTTTTCCTCGAAAACCCTTGGCGGGGGTTTTTAATCGTCGAGAATCACGCTTTGTCGTTGTTTGGGTCCCATAGGCCAATTGGTCTCCGTGGACGCTAAAAACCTATTCTATTCTATTCTATTCTATTCTATTCTATTCTATTCTATTCTATGTTCTTATGTTTGTCGCGCTTATCCGACCGTCCATTCGCGATCCGACGGCTCACGTGGCTTTGGGACATATCCTACGGCCCAGATGGCTTGGGAGTTTATATATAATCCGTATAGACACGATCCTACGGTCCAGGTTGATTTGATCCTGACCGCCGGTCCGAGATCCTACGGCTCACGTGGCTTTGGGGCATATCGTATGGCCCAGATGGCTTGGGAGTTTGTTTGTAGCTTATATGTAAGCGATCCTACGGTCCAGGTTGATTCGATCCTGATCGTCGGTCCGGGATCTTACGGCTCACGCGGCTTGGCACACACCCTACGGTGCACATGGCTTTGGGAATTATATGTAATAGATCCTATGGCTCATGTTGCGTGAGATCTCGACCCTTGATCGGGTCCAAGATCCTACGGCCCAAGTTGAATGCTCATCCCTTAGGAAAAGGCTTTTAAAATTTTTATGTTGTGTGGGGGATTCGAACCCTGGCTATTAACCCCCCAGCCCCCCATTCTAACCACTAGACCAAGCATTAATTCCATGAATAGTTTATATTTCAAATATACTTAAGGGTAATCTTCTCATTAAGATAAAATAGACTATAACATTCTAGCTAGTTCAAGAAGGTTCTAGAATGTTCTGGAAGGCTCTAGAAAGTTCTAGAATCTTCTAGAAAGTTCTAGAACATAAGAGAATCTAGGGGGGGATCTAAGAAAATTCTTCCAGAAAGTTCCAAATTGTTCTAATAAGTTTTAGAATGTTCTAGAATGTAGGGGAATCTACGGGAATGTAAGGAAATCTAGGGAAATACTTCCAGAAAGTTCTAGAATATATTGAAAGTCTTAGAATATTCCAGAAAGTCTTAGAATGTTCTAAAAAGTTCTAGAATGTAAAGGAATTCAGAAGAATCTTAGAATGTAAGAAAATCTTATAAAATGTAAGAGAATCTAGGAAAATATTTACAAGCCTAAGGGAGTCTCTTAAAATCTGGGGGATCTAAAGGAATCTTCATAAAATCTAAGGGAATCTAAGAAAATGTTGATGAAATCTCAGAGTATCTAAGGGAATCTTTATAGAATCTCTTTGAATCTAAGGGCAATCTGATAAAATCTAAATGAATCTAAGAGAATCTAAGGGGATCTTCATAGAATCTTGGAGAATCTAGGGAAATTTAATGGAATCTAGAGAGAATCTTATAAAATTTAGAGAAATGCTCACGAACTCTCTAAGAGAACCTTGGTAAAATCTTAGAGAATCTATGAATTTAGAGTATTCTCAAGAGATTCTTTTACAAGAACTTGCACGTAGGAACATGCTAAAACTCGAACATGCACCGTAGGACGCATTAAATTTCTTGTATATGTATGTATATGTCACATACTATACATAGGGGCATTTTGGTTATGTTGGAACTATAATGTTTCTCCAATCAAAAAGGGTATTTTTATAACATATGATTTTTGAAGGTTTATTGTGGTATTCGTATTGAAATACGTATAGAGATGATGCTGGCACCTGGGTCATGTTTAGAAACTGACGTGGAATTCCTTTGGCGGGCGCGCGTGGGGATGCCTGAGTTGTCGACCAGTGCAGCCGATTCTAAATCCAGCTGTTTCAGTTGTCGATGCTGCTGCTTCAGGTACTGGAGAAGGTGAAGCGGCTTTGAAATGAAGCATCTTAAGTAAAACATGGGGAGGAAGATTTTAAAACATGATAGCTGGGAAAGGGCTTTAGAAAGGAGACGGAAGCCGGCAAGAAATAAGCTCATGGTATTTTTTTTCATGTTGTGTACGCACCAGTTGATGCAGCGGCGGATCGAATTTGAGGCCAAATTTTGTCGCTGAGGCCAAATCTGGCCTCCGTAGGTGTCCCTGGGGCCCGTGTAGGCCGACACGTCTTCTCCTGCTTCAAACCAGGCAGAAGAACTATAACAAGATCGAATTTTTTTGAATTTCCTTGTCCACTAATCCGTCTGACAGAATACCTCCTCTTTTGCAAAATACCCTCCTCTTTTCCGACCTGTTTAGATCTTCCCATTTTTTTTGCTGATGTCCTCTACAGCGTTCAATTCCGACTTCTTTATCATTGAAATACTATTCCAAAGGTAAAGCGAGGCCTCAGGCATGATTTCGGTGTCATTACAGGTGTTTGTAGAATCTGTACTCTGACCCAACAATTTGCACTCATACCCATTTGCCATTGGATGCTTGCATAGCTTGATTCTGGCCTAGCTAGCCCAATTTCGACCTTATCCTGCAAGCTTTTACAGTATCTGCTTTGCTTATGTTTATTATGAGTTTGCATCTTCTGTTTCTGGTGCCATGTTTCTTATTTTTTGTTTCTTGTTGCAGATGTGCCATAATCGCCGCTTCATTAGCCTTGAAGCAGAGTATTTCTTATGCGAATCTGGCTGGGTTGTGAGGAAAGGCCCAAATCGGCAGCTCTATGGAATCAACAATCTTCTATTCCTCTTTATTTTGTCTCTTTTTGCTTCTATTTTGCCTTCTCTTGCATCTATAATTTTTGTGGGATTAAGAGCATTGGCAACATACCGTGTAGGAATTTAGCTTTGAATTTATAAGCCAAGAGCATTGGAATCTAGCTGGGGTTCGATTCCCCAAGCTCTGTTATTTGGGTTGGCCGTGCTATATCAGGCTTCTGGAATACTGACATAACCATTGAGTTGGTTTTTTAAAACCCCCCTTAGAAATCGGGTCAAGATGGGGCAATTTGACCTTATCTTGACTTGTGAAGAACGGACAACAAGCAAGCCTTAAATTTGAATGGGACCTCTAGTATTTTTTTGAAGGGCAATTTTTCATCTTGCCATTCAATTTGAAGGGCAAATTTTTGGCCCGCCATTCTTTTGCATGTCCAAGTTTTTCAAAGACATTCAAAGCTTAAACTATAGAAATTATACGAATAGAATAGAACAGAATAGAATGCATTCTCGGAGATCAACTGCAGTGCCTATGGACTCAAATGAAGAAAAGAAAAAAACATCGAAATTATGGATAGTATTTTTTAGCTTCTAATGAATATAACTACAAAAAAGGATCCAAAATAACTCATAGTCTTAGTAATATATTTCATATTGACATATTGCCATTGCCAATGCAAGAAATAAGGGAAAACATTATCTAAAATTTGCCATTGAAAATCGAAAATCTTATTGCAAAAAAACAGAGTTGTCCATTCAAAAAGTGAAAATCTCAATATGTTCAAGAGACGACATGCCTCGAAATTCCTTTGTGTTGAGTGGGCTCTAAAGCTGATTAGCTGAATTGGTCGAATTCCGATCAAACTGTATATCAAATTTCATGCAGATGAAGAAGCTTGATGCTGGGCGGGAAAGAAAAGAAAATAAGGAAAGGGAAATTCTTACCATTCTATTGGTTTTTTAGCATTTACTTGCCTTGTGAATTAGCCAATTATAATAAATGCATTTGTTGAGGAGGAAATTATTAAAAAGTTTGAATATCAAACGTTGTTTGTTTTGGTCAAGAATAATAACAAATAAAACTGTAAAGTATAAACAGAAAAATATATAATGCAAGCAATAATTTTTTCTTTTTCATAGTCATGGCCATTCTATTGAAGGGCAACTTTTTCCGAAGCTTTTTTATTGAATGGTAAAAATTTTCCCTTGCCGTTCTTAAGAATGTCAAAAAAAATTTAGCCGTTCTCTGCATGGCTAGGACCCCAAGAATGGTACCGAACATTTCAAATTTAAGGCTTGACAACAAGGCTTCTCATGGAATATCTCGCGAGATCTGCCATGATCCAATGGCCACGAAAAAATAATACACGTTCTAGCAATAATACACGTAGGGGCATTTTGGTCATGTTGGAACTATTAAGGGCATTTTAGTAAATACATAGCACATATAAACTCATAGGGGTTGAGTTCTCTCCATTGATTCTACGAGAGTTTTTTCTTAATATTCAAAACGGGCTTTTGATGTGGAAGATTCTAAAGTATCTTCTATAAACTGAGGGCAAAATTAATAATAGGAACAATCACGATAAAAAAAATGATAGGGGGACACCATGGCAAACAGAATTACGATGCCTACTAACTATTTGTGAGGATGTCTTAAACCTTTAGAGCTGGAAAATAAAAAAGGTTTAGATATTAAGGAAACGGTTGAATGCGATCGTCTTCCTGATACATACAGAAACAATCTCTTGTGATGGCCTCTGCAATGGGAGTACATGACACCCCATAACTTATTGGAGGCATCCTCCACAAGGGTCCTAACCTGGTCTGTGAAAAATAACATTTCATTTTCAAACTGCAATGTCCCATGGTGGCAAATAAATTTACTAGACCAAAATCAACATAAAATTATTAAGATATTGCTATCTCAGTTCACCTTCACATGCAATCTCTGCCTTCAACAGCATTTGAATTATCTGAAACATATAGCATCATTAGCTCTCACAAGGTAGAAAATCCCAGAAAGAGCAGAGCCTGATAGTTGTTCTATAAAGAACTGCCAGATACTTCTGCACTGCATACTGGACAAACCTGCACAAAAGTTGATGGCACATGTAAGAAAGACATGTTCTTAGCACTTAGAAGGATAAGGCTGCCATTTCGTACCTTATTGATTTGCAGCCATTGTTGGATGCATTCAGAGTGATAATTATGCTGGCATGGCAAAGTCAATAGAGGATCACCTTTCTCATATTCATGCCGGCATATCACACACCTGTAACTAACCTTATTAGAGTCCCCAGAATACCTTCACAATTTGGCAAACAATGCGAGAGGCTTACTGCTCACTGTCGCTTGCGCCTGCTCTGGATGCCTCTGAAAATATAGAAGTTGGCAGAGCAGCAATAACATCAGAGGCAAGACCTCTACTTTGTGTACCAACAGCCTCTCCAAGAGCCACTAGTTCCTGAAAAAACCTTCATACTGAGTTTTACCAAGAAATTTCAGAACCATCATATCCAAAAGGAGCAAAGCACAGAATGATGACAACATGAAGCTAGCAATTATAAAGGTCTCTCACCTCATAAGACATATTGTCAGGGTCCACATCTTGCCACATTTCCTGCATGAGAACAACTTCCCTCGTGAATATTGTAAGCTGCTGTTGAATAGTTACCAGACATGCAGATTCTGAAACAATTGTATTCGACAGCTGATCAATGAGCTGGTCTAACAATTTCTACTTTTTTCCTAGCTTGAATATCATGATTCACAGTGCATCTCTATTTCTTATTAAACACAATAAGAGTCAGGTTCAATAAGCATCTCACCTCGCAAAAGAAATCAAGCTAAGAACAGGACCCCATGAGGAAACTTCAGTCCCTACTTCCACGGTCATAAATGTAACTACCAGGATCTCCCAACAAGTCTATCAAGCTGACGGGAAGCAAGGGCGGTGACTGGCTTGTTTTTAGTTTATTTTCTATGTGTAGCTTGGCAAGAAAGAAAACAGTGTAGGAAGGCATGTGAACACAAATTTGTGGCTTCGGGGCTTCTCAGGTTTAGCCTCATCATTTTTTACAACAGCACACATTTTTTGCTGTTATTACTTTTCTATTTGATAGCTGCAACAAAAGCTAAGATTCACAACTAAGCAGAAAACGAGTTACCTGTGAACCGTCACTGTCACCATCATCTTCCTCATCCACTGGAAATGAACAATACAGATGAGGCATATCATAAACTGCAGACAGCTATGACCTGCAGAATTGAATAAGTCTTATGATTCACTTACAGTCATGAATCCCAGCTAGTGCCATCATCTGTGCTGTTGTCTCACGGTCTTCTGCTTCCTGAAGGGCACGTGCAAAGGCCTCATCATTCTCAAATTGAGAACCATCAATTCGCTCCCAGTTTTCCGAAGCTTCATCAAGATCCTGGCCTTCCTCTCCCACTTCATCGTCATCGTCATCATCATTTCCCTCATCAGAATCATCACCAGCATTGATGTGATTGCCATAGTCATAACTACCGCTGCCAGAACTATCAAACTCACTATCTTCATTGTTTGTCCTAAGATACATGTATATTCTTTCCTGCATCATGATAGGGAGCTCATCAGCAAATCATGGGCTAATTGAACATCAATAGGTCTTGGATCTTAATTGATACCTGCTGCTGGAGAGCTCGAGCAAGAGCATTGTCGGCTTCTTCTTGGCTCAACGAAGTGAATGGCTGGCGTGTGCTGTTGGAGACAGCAATTTGCACAGCAGGCTGGATATGTTCGTCTACATTAGAAGCCTTGTTTTCATCACTTTCTCCAACTTGCGAAGATTGGTGATCTGAGGGCGGTGCTGGTGGTTGTGGTTGTTGCAATGGTTGCTGTTGTTTATGCTCTTTGTTCTCTTTCACATCTGAGTCTTTATTCCCTTTGTTCAAGTCATCTTTCATCATTTTTTAGCGTTCTGCATAATCAAATAATAAAAGATTCATCCATACTGGCACAAATACTTTTTAACAAAACAAACACTCAGCGACTACAAATCAATAAGATCTAAATAAAATGCAACAAATAGTTTTCACAGAGATGCAGCAAATAGTTCTCACAAGCAAGCACTATCAAAAAATTGGAACCCATAAATCACAGCTACCACACTTCAAATCACATCATAAAACAGCAGGAAACATCTCTACCGAGATTCAAGTAACTACTGAGTAGAAGCTAAGATGAAAGGCATATCTTAAATTATACGGTCCAATAGCTCTTCTTATGCTAAGTTCAAGACAAGCAACCTAAAAAAAAAATTAAGTGGAATTTCTATAGCATCCATCTGTAAGCAATCAAAGAAAATAGTAGCGTACGAAACTGCTGGTCAGGTTTCCAAACGGCCTATGGACTATAGCTTCACGTGTTCACCGCGAGTAATCCATATCATTTCACAACAAATCTTAAGGTTTAAGCCCGAGGATAATAGTGATGAAAAAAGTTCGAAATCGTGCGGGTTAGAGCCTACCTGAAGTAGATGACTCCTGGAGCAGAATTAATGAATTTGCCGAAAACAAATTCAGCAAAAAAGGATCTTGGCGCCTGTATTGGCCGCTCGTATCTTCGTGCTCTTTGATAGTTCTTCCCTGAAAGCGATGATCCCTTTGATTTGAAATTAGCAGAAAATTAAATTAAATGAATTTGATTTAATTCACGTGATTGCCGTAAATAGGGCGGTTGTAAAGGTACGAAACTCTCACTTTAAGGTATAAAATGAGGATGAAGGTAAAGTAGAGCTTACTAAACACATACCTACGTGTCATGGTCTCTCGTCTCGTAAATTCTGGGAAATAAAAAAAGTTGCATTTCTTATACCAGAAATTCAGCATTTGTTTTTTATTTTTTTTCCTGCACGTTTTGCACAAATGTGGGTTGACACTTTCACGCAATTTGAGAGTGTCTACATTACAGCCACATCAGAGCAGTGATGACATGTTATAGTTCTGAGCCATCAGATTAGCCACATGAGTGATCGACGGACATGAAAAATAGATGTTGTTAGGGTTCAAGAAGGCGTGAATTCAGGAGCGCATTTGTTATTGTTTTTGTTTGATTTGGGGAGCATGCTTCATCTTTTAAAGGATTGACATTTCCTTGCTTTGGATCGATGCTTCTAACAAGTTTCACAATGCACTTGCTTCTCTAAAAGATATTGTTTGATTCACATTCCTGCGAGCTTTGGAATGATAAAGCCATATGGTGTTCTGATTTGGTCCAGGATGCTAAGACTTGGTTTAAAAAGGTCATTGTGTTTTTGTTATCGATCAAAAGGTAGCTGAAATGGATTTAAAACCCGAAATAAGAATATGTTAGGAGATTGAAGTTTTGCAAAGTGTTACAACCATCTTGTCATTTTTATCCAAAATTTATATATGCAGAGTTAGAGTTCCAAACGAATATTTGCGGGTTCTAACAGTACTTCACCTTTTTAGGATTAGATCAAATTACTTGGTTTACATGTTTAACTCCTTTTGTTTTTGTTTTGCTATTTATATTTATGCTCTACATTGTTGATGGCATCTAACTAATATGCATACAATGTGTTTTCATATGTACAAGCTCAAGCTTGGCATTCTCCACGAATTTATTTTCGTTGTAAGTAGTAGACAATTTCAGTGGCAACCTTGTGCCCAAAGAATCTTAAGGCCATATTTTACATCAGCATAATTTAAAAGGCCGAGCAAATCATAAGTTTTCTAGATTAGTTATGTTTGGCGATTACCTTGTATGACTTGAATTGTTCCATTTTCCCAATATTTATTATGGTAATTGAAACAAACAAATTAGATTTTAACTTACATACAACTTAAAGGAATTTGATATCCTAAATAGACCTATAATATTTAGCACAAATTGAGTAGTTGTTAGCAAATTTTTGAGTATCCTACTCATCATCAAATGAAATACTGAATAGTATCTAATCTATCTATCTAAATATACATGGTTAGGTTCTTTAGTTAAGGCTTAGTTAAGGCTTGTGATCTTAGAATCTATAAGGCTGCTAAGACTGATCTACCATGCTATCCTAGCTCATTGCCGGGCTAAAAGTCGGCATTGCACAACGGAATCACAGGTTACCTGATCTCTGGCTTGCTCCTGCTCCTCGAATTGCGTCCATGCCTTCGCTTGGGTTGAAGGCAGCTGTTTCTGGGAGATCTGTTGTGCAAAGGCGGCTTGACGGCAGCTGGCAATGCGAACTAGCAGCTTGGCTTGGCCGGAATGGCCTAAGGAAGCCAAAATGCGAAAATGGAAAAGCTTTAGGGTTTCTCCTTTTGTTCCTTTTACATGACCTTTTAGGTTTAGGTTAGAAGGGACAAATGGGGTTTTGCCATTTGGCAAAGCGGTTTAATTGCATATGTTTAATAGACGTGCAACATACGAGGTTGCCCCTTAAGTGCAACCCTTTATGGCTCTCAAGTACCACCTTCTCGTCTGCACTAACTTAATATTGGCTCCCAGTTGTGGTGCTACTATTTTTGTTGTAGTAGATTCACTGAGAATTTGGACAGCCATATATGGCATGTACCTTGCACTGCGGAGACGCAAACACACATTCGTCTTATTGTATCTTATATTGCAAAGCACAATAAAAAATGGTGTGAATCTTCTATTAATTCAAAGGCTGTTTTGGGGCATGTACATAATGATGGCTTAGAACATAGCTCACATTTGAGCAAAACCTAGTGGAGGACAGGCGTCAAATTAGTAAATGAAGTTTGTTCTCCCATTGACAAATCCTTGGATGGTGAAGCACTTATATTGAAGCTCAATTCCATAGACCATTGCTTGGAGTCTCCTTTTTCACTACAACATTTGCGAATGGGCTTATTGAATATTGTGGACACTCCAAGCGTCTTCTGACACAATACAAGGTGGATAAAGGAAAAATTGAATATTTCATATAAATAAAATGCGGGAGCAAAAAAATTGCGTGTAACAAAGATTTGCCTGGATTGGTTATATTGTTCTAATAATTGGAATGCAAATAATGGAGCTTAGCTAATGGACTCTATAGGTTGGACCTTCTCACTTGTTCCCTTTTTTATTGTGAAAATATTTGAATTTGATTAATCACTATCATATCCAATAAAAAAAATACACATTCTATTAGAATAGAATAGATAGATAGATAGTATTTTAATGTCACGCCACTAGGCAGCATCCAACTAGACATGTGACCACACACCACACTACATTGCTTTGTTGGGCCCTGCCCCCAACCACTTTACATTGCGTCTGTGGGTTTTGACACCCAACAGTTCAGAGTGCGATTCTGGGCGGTCTCGAACTCGAGACCTCTAGTTGCTAGACCTAGTGTATTACTACTAGACTAAACGCCAGACTATTAAATTGCAACTGTAGATGTTGCAGATAAGATACGAATTTGGTTGATCATTGTCACGTGAAATAAAAAGGATGAATTGCATCTGTTAAATTGCTAATGGAAGTTAGTAAATCATTCAAAGTTAGGCTTCTTTTTGGTCTTTAACTTTTGCAAGTTTCAGTCTGACAGCAAGCCTGATGTTCACACTAGGTATCTTTCACAATGTCTATCTTACTATTCCGAGGTCGATACATATAATCCTTCACTAAGTAGGCATTGCACTATCAAATGTTAGATGTTAACAATGGGTCCAATCCCAGATAGCCCATAATACGAAAAATCTAAAAGTAAATATCTATTTCAATCTTTTGAGAAATGAAATATAGTCTACATTGCAATTTTCTCGTCTCTTTCCTTCTCTTTAGAACTAATAGTTTGCACCATCTCTTTGCATTTTCTAGTTTGAACTATGAACTTTGTTTGGCATTCATGGCATGGTAATATGCAAAAAGGTTGGATGAGGATGTCTAGATAAATTGACAAATTTTGATGGGTTTTATACTCTTGTGTGGTAATTGGATTGGTCGAATCAAATGTATAGGTATTTATTTTTGCCAAGATGCCTAGAGATAGAGGAATATCATGAACTTAATTTCATCTGAGTTTTTGTAGTGCAATTTCAATGTTTAACTTTTTTATGCTGCTTCTACTATTTGTAATTTGAAAGAAAGACTTGTTACATTAGAACTTGACACAAATTCAATGTTTTGCAATTCAGTCCAAACAATTGTCATTCCAAAAGTTTGTTAAATATGTGTGATTCTCTTAGAGCTATAGCTATGGCGGTTATACTAATAGAGTGCAAAATCCGATTGATTGGTAAATGGAATGCAAGACTGTGGACAAAATAGCTAGCTTGAAATTGTCTTAGATTGCTATCTATTTCACTTTCCTTACGTACTTCTTTTTTATTGTATTATAAAAAAAAAAACTGTCCAAAACACACTGAAATACAAATACACCTTCCCAGTGTAATTAAGCTGATAAACCATTGAAAACACACCAAAATATAAATATATATTCCAAGTGTAATTAAGCTGCTCGAACATGGCAAAATATATAGTTTTGCATACAGTACGTGCCAGAAATCATAGTCCCAACCATGCGAGAAAAGCCCTCCCACAATAGAAATGAAATATTGCAAGTTTATCTCTTACGTGCATAACCTACTCTTTCATTACAAATACATACATAAATATCCACTAGAAAGTACAAGCTAGCAGCGGCGACGGCCGCTGTGACAAATTCTTGTAATAGCTAGTAGGGTCTAGAGTAACAAATAAAACTGATTAATTCTAGTAAAGAAGCTTACTTTGACTTATGGTATGCACTTGTTTAGGGTCTTCTCAAGAAACTGTATTATGCTGGGGTATGTTTTAGACACACATGCTGTATAACAATGCATCTAGTCATACTAAACAAATAGGGAATTGCTCGTTGTGGAATATCATGCCATCAAGCTTAAAAATTTAGTAAAAAAAAAAAAAAAAAAAAAAAAATTAAACATCATATGAAACAAAATCATTACAATCCATAGAGAAATGACAATGTTAGGCCTTTTCAAAGGCAATAATTTGACGTGCATGGTTCAGCTTGAATGAGCATTTACCATGGCTCTTAGATATGCTTTGTCCCAGTGATCGGGGATCTGACTTCACTGCAACCAATGCCGCTCACTGCAACCAATGCCCCTAAGAATGAAAACCCAAGGAATTTATCAAGCAATGATCCTATCAATGTCAACATTACCAGACATTGTTAACTCTTCCGTGATATTATCCTTTCCATATTTCTTGTAAACACTATCCACCATTGCCTTCTTGCTAGCATTGCACATCTTCACAATCTTGTTGTCGCCAGATGTATTCAATCTCAGTGTCCAAAGATCTACACATTCAAGCATATGTGGTTAGCTGGACATCGTCACAAACAATGCCAATTGCAAAAATGCCCATGAACCTGCCTTGCATGCAAACTAAATCATCCAAGAATCTATCATATAAAAATAAACTTGTAGTCCAATCTCAAGCAGCTTCATCAAAGCAATTGGGGATTTGAAAATGAACCCACTTGCCACTCTCATGCACATTCAACAAAACAATTGGGAATTTCAACCCCCTTGTCATGTAATGGAATACCTTGCCATGAAAAGTAATCGTTTTTTCATCTTGTCCACAAGAAAATCTTCCTAAAGTCGTCACTGTTGCAAATACAGAAACTATAAGAGGACATAAAAACTATAGAAGAACACAGATTCTGATCAATCTGTCCACGAATTGGGGAAAAGAATGTAGGGGTTTTTACCTATCCGGGCCTTGAGTTGTGGCCTTGCTCATCCAATGCTACACTTCTTATGTTTGCCGGATCCCAGAAATTGCTACGCTCCTTATGTCTACACGTGCCACCAACCCTCAATCGGACCCCCCCAGCCGTCGCACATGCAGCCAAACTTGTGCCGAAAAATAAAAATTCCTAGATTTATTAAAGGTTTTCCAACTCTAAAAGAGCTTCGAAGATGCCATGGCCTCCTTTCAGCAGCTACGGCACAAAACATACAAGCTGCTCCACTGCCATGTTCATGCCATCACCTCCATGCAGCCATTGGCACTCCTTTCCTGCAAAAACACTACAATCCAAAAAAAAAAATTCAAAAATAACCCTCCACAAAAACCCTAAACCATACAAAATCCAAACCCCATTTTCTCACGTCATCAAAATACAGTTTTGGCATACTCATACTTGCCAAAACCATAGAAAATCTGATGTAATTCTTCAATTGTTGAAGATAATAGCTATATTGAAATTTGGATTGAGATAAAAAGATGCTTGTTGTTGTTATAAAAAACAATGGAAGAATTAGAATATAATATAATTACAAAGAACTAGTGACAAAAAAATGTGGACAACAGATAGGAAATTAGTGTGGTGCCAATTAAATATTTAGTGAGAAACAAGGTATTGTGCACGAGAGGTCGCCCTCCGGTGGCCCGAGAGTCTGTTTTCATGTGTTTTGTTTGGTCATTTCGTGTTGGATGTTTTTCGTTTAATGTCGAGCCGTGTGAATGGTATGAACACATGGTTTGGTTCTCTTAGCCCAGAAGTTTTTTTATTTATATAAGGATGTTGCAAAATTGAATTTTTCGGTCTAACCAGGGACGTGTTTCGAAAATTGAAAACGTTTTTTGTTTCTGGAACTAAACCCATTGTTTTACTGAAGACCTTGAAGGTTAGTACGTTCCATGGCTAGACTACATTAGCATCTGTAGAGGCCAAAAATGGCATTTAAGATTGTAGAGGATGCAGAGTTGAGTTGGTTTCTCTATGAATTATGGTTTCCAGATGAGCTAGTTGCGACACTTAGAAATGAAGTTTTTGCAGCACATGTTCCCGACGAGAGTAAGATATATATTTCACTATTAGACCTAACTCATCGTCTCCTTGCTTCTCCTATTCACATCTATGCAAACTGCTTGCTACAAAGCTTCTTGTTCATATGTTCTTCTAGTTTTATCTGTATAGAATTGTGGTAGATCTGTATGTTTTAAGATAGCATGCTATAGTATATTGACTTCTGCTTTAGTTTTGGAAACCATATGCTGAGCTGGCAAATGGAGTTCGACCCATCTTGATTTCTGCTCAAGGGCTATGGTTCTTGGAGAGGGAATATGACATGGCATATTTTCTTCATCAAGGGCTCGGAATGAGCGATTATATCGGATGAGCAATTATGAGATAGTTATTCAATCTGCAAATAGCCACTTCCAGCAATCAGATCCAACACTACAAGTGTCATTTCAGGACAAATCGAGCACTTACAGGTAGGTTTGGGCATGATTTAGACGATTTTCTGAATTTTTTATCTCTCCCCATTTGGTTTGGTCCGGCTCTAAATTTGCCATTCCTTGCTTTGCGCATAAAATGTGAGATGAAAAAAATAAAAACTTCTAAATTGTTTCCAATCCTCCAACGTTGCTTGTAACTGCTCAACTCAATTTTGTATTTGTGTTTAATCTAGTGTTAGAATGAAGAATCTGTTCAAAAGAGGATGAAGGCCCCAAATGGGTGATGAAGCAATCTTTCGCTAATAAAAAAGGTCGGTAGATCCAAAAAACCGTCAACAATCTAAACAACACAAATCCTTGTGGGTTTGTGACCATTTTGGTAGGAAAGGGCACAATCAAAGGTGCATGGCTGGAGAGTGCTAGGTATTTTGAAACGCAAAATTTCAGAGATACAAAGACCAGGTACATAGGCCAAAACAACCTAGCAAAGTTTTGATAAAGCTAAAACAAATCCTGCATTATCGCAACATGTTTTAGACAGATTTCCAACCTATCTTCTTCTGGTTTGGTAAGTGAGGCATGCTCCCAAGCGCACCTAGCCTAAAATCAATCCATCATCAAACCAAGCGGAAAATTTCGCAAAGAGAGAGAGAAATTTGAAATGAAATGAAATTGTATTATTACGTCTGTGAGACCGCCAGGTCTATAAGACGTTCAAAACCAGTACATTGTCATGTGTAAAAAAGATCATCTAATGTATCATCAGTAAACAATGCATTAACTCCTCCCATCTCTTCCTCATCCACTTCAATTACATCCATTATTTTTAGACGTTGTTCTCTATAATCCAAGATGTCAAGTATATATGCTCCAGTCTGAACACCTGGAAGGTCAAAGAAATCAACAAGCATACAAGCATGCATACCATGTTTAGCACGAAAATCAACATATGCTGGACAATGAAGAAGCACATGCGCCTCATCCTCAACTGTCCCAATGTCACACAGCTTGCAAGACCTAAGCTCATGTGGGATATCGCTCCACTTGCCTAGCTCAGCCCCTAACCTATGCGAACTTAGTCTCATTCTGCATATAGCTTGTCTATATCTAACTGAGATATTCTCCTGTAGGTACCTGGCCCTTGTTAGCGTAGGGTTGATATGATTTCTATAGAACTCCTTCTTAACTGCTCCTTCCCTCCAACACACGCATGTAACACTTCTCCTAACCCATCCCTGTATGTCATCCTTATGCATCCCCAGATCATCCATGCACATCCCCCACCTGGATAACCAAAGTTCTATGTCTGCAAACCACCCCTTTGCTCGTGTCTCTTCCAAAGCCAGTCGCGGAAGACTATCCTCTGGCATCATATAAAGGACTTTATATACATAGTGGAGAGTCCTGCAAAGTGCTTCTGTTTCCAGGGAAAACATTCCACATTCCACTAAAAGCATGTCATAAGGCGTTTGCATCTTAATGCCAAGCTCTGATCGAAAAAAATCTTTTCTGTATTTTCTCAATTTTCTTCCACCTATCTAGTGCCAAACCTGGGCCCCAAACCTCGCAGCCATACAACACAACCGATTGTATCAAAGCAATATACAAATCCTTCTTCATACCAAAATTCCATATATCTGCTCTCCGACACCTGTGCTACATGGCGTAAAGGGCTTTAAGCCCACCATCTGCTTTTTGCTCAGCTGCCAAGTTCCAGTTTGGGCTTTTGTCAACAATTAAGCCAAGATATTTATAGTTTTCCACCAATTCAACATGTTCTCCCTTGTACTGCAATTTGACATGATCTACCTTATTAACCCCAAACACCACTATCTTGGTCTAAGCCATATTTCCCCTCATGCTTTTCGCATCACAAAAGTGACCTAAAGCATCTAAATGTCTCTGTAGACCTACCACACTCCTGGATAGCAGCACAACATCATCAGCATATAATAATAGCAAAAGAACATACCCTTTAAGAGTTTTTCCGTCTCCACCATTTTGCATCATCCACCCCTCTAATTGATCTATAAAAAGACCAAAAAGCGTAGGTGAGAGCGGGCAGCCCTACTTAACCCCCATATTACTCTCCACATACTCGCTGATGTACGAAAATGAGAGCCGAGTTAAAACCTTATCATAGAGCTGCGCAACTGCATGTCTATATGCCAGTGGCACCCCAAGAGCTACCATTCTGTCCCATAAGTGCACTCTTCCCACCATGTCAAAGGCTTTCGAAAAATCTACAAATACTGCATATAGTGGCTTCCTCTTCCCAATCACAGAATCCATCATTGCTCTCATTGTTACCAAGTGGTCGATTGTAGATCTTTTAATCCTGAATCCTGCTTGCCCTTTTGCCCTCACGTTATTAGCTTCAGCCCATGCACTAATCTTAGCATTCAATATGGTAGAAAAAAGCTTGGCACATAATCATACGATAATTGTTAGGATAAGATTCGTCACCTGCTTTGTGAAGAGGAATGACCCTGTTAATTTGCCATGTATGTGGAAAACCTTCTCGTAACACAGCATTGAACAATTTTAGTAACACTTCTGCCACTTTATCCCCTGCCCATTTGAACATTTCAGCCATAAGCCCTTCTGCATCGACAACCTTGCCGTTAGACAACTTTTGCAACCCTTCAGATATGTCCTCCGAAGAGAAACACAGCTCTTCCCTATACATATTACCCATCGATGTGTCAAAACCCTCTACGTGGTACAAGTTTTTAAGATGCTCTATCAAAGTTTTGAGCTCAATAGATGTACTTATTTTTTTGAGATGGTTTCAATCTATTCCAAAACTTTTTAGGATAAGCAATTAACTCCCTTACCATTTGCTCGTGTTTCATATACATATGCTCTTTTCTTCCTCTTGACCAATCTAACATACTCTTTCTTAGCTTGAGCTTTTGCATCCCCTTTTGCCAATTTGAACTTCTCCCTTTGCAACCTGCAATCACGGTCAAACCAGCCATTGCATAGCAACCCTGATCGTTGTCTATTCGAAACGAAACATGTGTTGACTGACTCCAAGATCATCTGTGTAAGAGCTTGACTGATGTCTTCAGCTCTATCCGGCCACAAAATGTTGGATACAATTTTATCACAGTAATCTTTATACTTTTCTGATTTGTCACTGCTTGTGGCGTGATACCATGAGCAAGCATGCCAGCCATACGAAGAACAATAAGTAGAGGTTCATAATCGAACTCAATATTGTCTTTCCCAATAGAAAAGCTAGCCACTTGTTTTGCAAAAGAGTAATCCCTACAGGGAGAGGGGAAAAAAAAAAAAACTCTTCTAAATATAGCCTTGGCAATATTAGAGTGGAAAAATAAACATATACTTTTATATGACTTGATAGTACCATAAAAGAGTTGCATCTGGAATGTGGTATGCCAAATTATATGGGGCAAACCTATGATGTGCTATATAATTACAAGCCTAGATGATGTAAGCTCTGTAAAATTAATTAAATAGAAATTTCTAATTAAATTGGAAATTTAAATAGAGCAAGCTATTAACATCTTCGCAGGAGAACGTCTTAAGGCGAATTTTTGTAACGCAGTTAATGTATGCTACTTGATCGGGATGTCTACAATTCTTGAATTTTCCTCCTTTGTTAAAGTAGTCCCTTGGATCTTCTTTTTTTATTTCATTGCTTCATTTCATGTCTAATAATGTACATTGTATGTCTTCCACTTTCTGCCGTGTGATTCTGGGCCCGAATAGTGTGTGGCCATCCATGCACGGTCCATAAAGACTAAGCACTTGCCAAGAAACTATTACAGTTTCTCCAATTCCATCTCATTATTTTATCTGCAAGAAAGAACATGTCAATCAAGGGTTTAACAATCTTCTCGTTTCCATCGTTTCCTTGACCCATGCAGATGATGCAAATAAAAGAACACCTATAATTTTGGAACTGTCATACAACATGGTGGCCAGTTAAACGATGCTGTGGAAATGTTGCCAACCAAATTTGCAGCATCACGCAATTCCAATAACATCTTCAGTCCCCTGGGATTTTATTGTCAGATCCTCAATTGATGCCATGCACCAGCTATACCACTCTACACATTTAGATTCCACTTGACTTCAAATGGCAGTATTACAGACATCTTAGCATTGTGGGGTCTGTAGTGGTTTTCAATAACATTTCATCTAACTTTGCCACAAAATCTGGGGGTAACTCAAATAGTTCACGGGTAATTTGCTGCTGAGACCATATTCTCCATTCATGAAAGCCAGCATATTGAGAATGCTTCTTAGCCTGCCTTATGCCAGGCGCATTTAGCCCTTGCTTACACACACGATTCACAATACTAGTATTGGAAGTACCCTAAACTCTAATAAAAAATTCCGTAAACTCATAGACATTTAATACTCATGGGACTGTTCGATTCCTCTTTAAACTCCCAAGTGCTCATTCTGCTAGTTCCTGCCACACCTATCTAACGATTGTCTTTTCCACTCCAAACTTATTGCAGATTGTAGATGTTAATCTTTTCCCTTGATCATGGTTGAAGGTGACATTATTCGACTTTTGGTGCTGCAATGGCTCATTCTTGTATATTTTTCAGTACTATAGATGTCTCCATCCTGAATATACCAACAAGATTTGCTTGTTCGAAGTGCAGCCATACCTCAGTCTTTAGTGGTAGCAAGAACTCACTAAGAATAAATAGATGGGTACGACTATATAGGCACAAGAATGATTGTGCAAAAGGGCATAACGAACATGCATCTTTGCCTTTACACTTCTGCTACATGTGACACGAAAATAATATGGTGACCTGGAAGAAAGGCATGGTAACATGAATTCAAATCTAATCCTACTCAACCACATATTTACCAAAAATCTAACCCTACTCAACAATTGTACATGCACATTATCCCAATTCAGTCCCATACACAGACATCCTATGGCACACTCGCCATGGGCATATTCCACAGCCCTTGGAATGATTTGACTAGTGCCATCTCAAGCTTTTTATGTCCAAAATTTGAGAAATATATTCCTGGTACGATCAAAATACCTTCAAAGCCATATATGTCTGCAATAGGGTTTATCGGATTGTGCCTGTCATATTCGCTCCACCAAGGTTGGCACCTTCCAACAGCTGAGGAAAAAACATCCATAGTAACCACTTGTAAGCAATAAAAGCAAGTATTTATCTGTCTATGGTACCAGAGAATTGGACGTACCGTGCTTCTTAAGTCATTATATGCCAAATATGCCCTATGAAGGTTTGCCGAGCGTAAATCTGTTTCGTCCAATTTGGCACCCTATAAACATTCAAATAAAAAAGAACTGGATAAAACTAAGTTTAACCAGATGAGCTCAATGACGAAGCAATTAATTTTAAAGAGACAAGCTTGGCTTAACAGTCCACTAGGAAAGGGTCACCAATAGTGAACCATGGTCCAATAGTGGACCATAGTAATTAGGATCAAATTTCCAATAGTGAATCAACACAAAATTATTGTCTCAATCTACACAATTGAATGAAGTGGGTGAAAAAATTGGTTTCAATCTTGATCATCAAATTTTTATCCACAATATAGGGTAATTGAGGATCCTTACTATTTATAGACAGGCGCATTTCGAGGGGAGATCTCATGGGCTATATGTACCCAAAACATATAAGCAATACCTCAAACCAAGTTCTGTTAAGCCATGCAAGTTAATTAACAAGAATACCTTATTTTCGATGTTTTCTTGTCCAAATTTTTTAAGTGTCTCACTATTCGTACATTCCCTAGTAGGCTATTTTATTTAATATTTGAGGCTTCAAAGGTTGTCCATAAACTATTATATCACAATTTTTTTACTTTCCAAAAATTGACACAAGTAGGATAGCACGTAAAATTAAAACTAAAGCTTTCAATTCAACAAAATCAGGTACTTACCTTTAAATTTGCTTGCTCTAGGTTTGCTCCGGCAAAATTAGCTCCTGTAAGATCTGCATTCTGCAAGCAAATGCCAGCAGTAAAGAGCATAAAATCAACAGTCAAATTATCAATTTGCAAAATATTTCACATTTATTTTGAGGTGGAGCTATTGATGTGAAACATTAATTATCAGAAGAAGAAATGCTCATGAAAGAACTCCTTCGCATAAGCATGGGAGGTGCAATGTCTTTCGAAAACCTTAAGGGAAACTTAAAAACTTTGGACGAACTAATTTATTTCTTTAAATCTGCAGAATCCTGGAAACAGTGATCTTGTAGGCGGCATGACTTGAATGTGTGTTCTGTGGGACGAGCTGCAACTTCTGCTAGAATGATGAACTACATCTCTAGAAGATTGCCATAGATATAGGATCTATAATCCAAAACTAAAGAACGCTTGTACAGAATGTTGCCGAACTGGTCATATGTTACACAATCACAAAAATGGTATTCATTCAAAACACTTCGCCTACTCCTTGCACTATTTGAATTGTGTGCCAGTGCCAATGGCCGCTCGATCTTTAGGTGACGTGAGCCAACTCTCATCTGACAGATAAGACGAGAAGCAGGCAAGGTATATTGTTGCATTATGTAAATGATTATGATATCACTTCCCATTTTATCTTTGTGCATTTGGCTTCAATTGATTTAAGTCAGGCAAGATAAGAGTGAAGATCAATGGGAATATTCCCTTGGTACAGACTGATTATGATGCTTATTTATGTATATTATGTTTACGGCTGGCCTTGCCTAAAGGCTTAGCTTTGATCTCAAGGAAAATGCAGCTTCAGAAAAGATGCATAGATTAATATGACCTTTTTGTTGCACGTCTTGGCTAAGGTATATGATGGACAATGCTTGCACATCCAGATCAACACTCAAAAGTGCAACAAGTTCGTTTTTGCAAGATTTATTTGCAACTTCTGCAAAGTGCAAAAGTTCTAAATTTGTTTGACCAAGTTCGGATGACTAGATTATGTATCTGTCCATATAAAACTTGCAAATCTCATAATGTAACACAATTATAAAGTTGTAAGTGACTGGAATCGTGAAATAATACCTGCAAGTGTGCTGATCGTAAATCTGCTCCGAGGAAGCTGCAGTTCACCAAACATGCATCTGCATTTTGAAACTGGAACTTGGTTACTACATAGTATATACAGGAAGATCGAAGCCATTAATAAGGTTCTGTATCTGATTGTTAATGCTGACCCATTACAGACATTCTGCTTTTATAAGACCCATCCACATTTGGGACATATAGTCATTGAGGTCGAGTACTTGCTAGGAATAGGACTCCTAGGGGTAGTTCACTTGCAATATCTTTGGATAATACACATGGCTTACTGTGAGCATTAACATCAGTTTCCTGTAAACATCATGCACCACCATCCACATGATACCTACTTTATGAGCAAACATCGATGGGCTAACCATACAGTACCTTGTCTCTACAAAATTCTCTACAAAGTTCAGCAGAATCCAAACAAATGCCCAAAAATCCAAAAATTTCCTGTCCAAATAATTATGGGGATGGTAAAATATACCCTGCATAGTAGCGCTCTGCAGATTTGCACCTGAAAGTACACATCCTCGCAAGCTCGCACCATTGAATACCGACCTATTAAATCCTTGCATTAGACATGAAACTCATAGGCCAAACATAGAAACTATTTAAATCAATGCATGGAATCTCACTCGCGCAGTGTTGCATTGTGAAAGTTTGCACCATCGGCATCTGCACACTGAAATATGTTGGATTCAGTGACTGACATGTTATGGAAAATAGAATGAGGAATATAGATACACATACATGGAATTTTGCAGCCTGCAAGTTTGCTCGAGAGAAAAATGTTTTGACAAGACGTGCATTACTGAAATCTACACCAGACATATCCTGCATAAATTATATCCCTTACCACAAAATTTAACTTCGTTAAAAACAGCCCTACATATATATGTTGAAAGCATATGAAGGGCTTCAGCAGACAACAGTAGAGGATGGGCAGCTAGAAATTAAGGAATCAAAACAGCATAACTAGCAGTTGAAGGGAACTGTAACTCTTGTATTTTCAGTATAACCAATTTATTGTATAGTTCACCTTTCATACATTTGTTTTGTAGAATCATAGATTCCTATCAGGGTATACATTTTGCTTGTAAAGCTTTACTGTAGAACATAAAACTAACCAAGCTTGAGAAAACTGACTGACCAATTTTGAAAGATCTTGACCAGATAGGTTCACCCCACATAGACGTACTCGCTTGCTTTGTAGACATTTAATGACTTCTTTTCTTGATAACTCCGCTCTATTTTCATCCTCGTCATCTTTCTTTGTAAAAAATATATTCAACTGGTCTATTAGACCCTGCCACATATACATACATAGATATATCAATGGTGATTCTACATCATCATGTGGGACAGATGGGATATTTAAACTTCCAGTTATCTGCTATCAAATCGAAGTGCCTCTAGAAGCTTTACTCCATATCATAGAATCAACAGGTGTTTTCTAGACGTTGATATATTCTTTTTCTTTGTGTTAAAATACTCCAATTTACAATAATTTCTGCTTTTTTTTACTGTTTTTCTATCCCGATTTATGCGCCAACTCCTTCATTCCTCATGAAGGAGATGGCAAAAAAGGAGTTTCTATATTTAAGAAATGCATCATTAAGAATTTCTATGTAGAAAAATAATTGCTCGGCATCATCAAGAAAGGTGTCATTCAAATCTAGGTTAAATTGCACACTGCACAACGGGGCAGTTTCGCCTTCTCATATCAACTGAAAATTGAGATAGAACCAGCAGCCAGGCTGCTCACAAAGGCTTTATGGCATAGCAATGTAGGAGGTTAAGCCTGTATAATGCTATGTCCTGTGCCCTATGAAATCTTGCCTCTTCTAAGATGCCATGTCCCTATGAACCGTATTTGCGGACAAAAAATGGCATGCACTATATATCCAGGAAATAACACAGCGTGAGGGAGAAAACAAACAATGGTGCATTTCCAAATTGAGCTCCATCCAAAGGCAGATAACCTCCATCCGTTGCAAATTTTTTTGAGACCAAAAGCACATCAAAGCATATTTACAAGCGGCCCTTTCAACACAAACAAAAAGATAAAATCATTTTTGCAAATTAAGCTAATAATGAATTAATCTCTCTAGATCCATATAATAGTTTCTATGTGGACCTACCCATACTATGGTCCTATGTTAAAATCCTCTCCTTTTTTTTCTCTTTCCTTCCTCTTATCATGGATAAAAATTTCTATTGAGGGGCCACATAAAGTACGCCATTGAAACAATGAACTGCCAGGTTTAAAATGCGAACACCTCTCCATAAGACCTATATCAATTATGCCCTTGAATGAAATTGCAATTATTGCAGTAGCATAAAAGGAATTACAGTAACAATTTCCTGTCCATAATAAGCAGCTTACCGTTAGTTGATAATACTCAGCTTCTCTTAACAGCTCATGACAGGCAGATATGTCTAATGTTGGAATAGCCCCATCTCGCAGATAGTTTAGGACATGTCGAAAATGAGTCCCATCCCTGTCTATAAACACAGTACCCTGTTCGATAGTTAAAGAAAAACTTCTCACAATGTCATGCAGAAATCATTCAACAACCATTATACCTTATCTTTGTCAATGTGGAGTCTGTGACGGCCACTGAACATGACCGCTAGCATTGAACTAGCATCTCGCTGAGTTAACGTATCCACAGAAGTTGTGAAATGTGTTCCCCCTAACATGCAATTGCTCATTATTCAATAGAAGTTTCAAGTTCCTCTGTCAAACCATTGTCTATATAATCAATTGTATCTCAATCTTCCGACATTATGTCAGTATATGTTTTGCATACGTGGGTGATGAGATGGGATTCATTTGTTGACACAGAAAACTAAAAACGCTTTCACATCAGAAGGCAAACTTCTGTCTACACAAATTAAGAGAGGTGCTGAACATTTTGTGGCCACAACAGTAATCAGAAACTTGAGATTTGTACGGTTTCTGGTATGGCTATGTGTTGTATATGCTGACCTTAACTGTTTTAGCTAGGTTCCATGCCCAAGTTAAATAGAAAATTGCTTCACTCTTTTATTCTTAGTAGCAGAAGAGCATGAGCTAAAGACGTCTGGATTTCTTCACTATATCATCACAAAGATCTCAATGTAGGGTGCACCAGTAACAAAAGTAACTAAATTGTATTCTTTCAGTTTCCACTCAATCCTTTATAACTGGGATTCCTCAAAAACGCTGGCCCAGAAGGCTAAGAGAGAATATTGACACGTAAAGGCTGCTTTTCTTAGAAATGAATTCGATGGGCTCCCTCCTTTTTATATTATTTACGTCACTTCCACAAACAAAAGATAAATCGGTTTGGCTCAATGCATGGCAGCTATATAGGCTGGACACTATGGATCCCCAAGAATATCCTCACAAAGAGTTTGTAAATACTCAGCAGCATTACTAAAGGCTTAGTCAATGCCCTGGCTACCTAGATGTTCACCTATCCCAGGTTGTACAACACAACGGGAACGGCTTGAGATCTTAATCATCAGCTTATCTATGCATGCCAAGTAGGAATTGACTATTCACTACAAGTTTGCCAAGATAAGCAAGTCATGGGGTGATTAAATCGAGTAAACTTTCTGATGCCATATTTGTTCTAGGTGTTCACTTATCTGTTTATATATGTTCGAATATCAGATTAGATAGGTGTTCCTGTAAGAGCGTAATGCAAGGGAATATTTAAGGTCGTATTTTCTAAAATATTACTCAAAAACAATTGAGACAATGTACAAGGGCTGCAGTAACCGCAACCACTATACACTGAGTAGATCTGTGAACTTAGCCCAACAACGGTTTTTTGTGTCTGTGGCAGTATATTCCGCGTAGATACTAAGAACAAAGGTTCGTAGTGTCTAACCAGAGTGTTTAGTTGTGCAAATCTCAGACAACCCTACTGGGAAGCTATATTCGTTGGGCAGTAATCCGACATCAACAGCTTAGGTAGAAAATTGAAACAAAAAAGGGATCTACAGCAGTAGACTTACCAACATTGAGGTGTACAATTGAAGGGGCTTCACTGGAGGAAGGATCGGACAAACAATCTCCATTAAGAGCTAAGGCGTCCAGAGACACCGCCGCCCCACTTTTAGCGTCCTTAGAAAGGTCGTCTTCTGGTGTATAGGCAGACTCCATCGTCGGAGAATGCACTATGCAGGATGATTGTACCGCTTGATCGTATTTGTAAGTGTCAATCTCCAGTTTGGCTGATAACCGGTTCCAGGTAAAGTTTTTAAGCACCTTACTCTACCACCACGACTTTTCTTGCAATTCTAGTTTATCCACTTTAGAATGCCAACCAGGGTAGCCCTTAAGACGAAAGTTCGCCAAAAGGCTATTTTTTAAGGGTATCGAGAAATTTTGACGCTATGGTTTAGTAGGGCCGTTATAGATGAAAAAAATAAAATTAGCCAACTTTTCTACAAACAAATCTCACTCCACTGGAAAATTCGCCACATCCACTAAGTGTCATAACTATGGATTCGCCTTATCCTCTACCCTCCTTCTCGAAGATTTCTTAAGGAATCGCCTAATATTCTAGGCTTTCTTCGTAACCTAATCTATTCTCCATATCCATTTAGGTACATATGATAATTTTAAGAGTTATTTTTGTAGCTATTGTGTTTCAAATACTTCTAAGGATGCATTGGAGAGCATTTTTTTACAGACCTCCCTTTTAATAGATTTGTTTTATCTACAAGGATAAGCCATGTTCTCATTTGCAAAGGTTAAGTTGTGGTATTACATCATGCAACTAGAGTCATAATGTAAATATGGATGCCGATGAATAAAATTTCACCACAGAAATTGCACTTGGAAAAAAAGACACTTAAATCTTGCACTTAAATTCGCCTAGATTTCTCTAAAAAACATTCATGCCTAGAAAACATTCGCCAGCATAACTAATCTTGTAACTCTATTATTCGCCCGACCTTCTAAATTATGCTTAGATAAATTTGGCCTTAAGGGCAACCCTGATGCCAACAAGTAGTACCTCTGAGCTTCTCAACAAGCAGGAGGAAAATGAAGAAGATGAGGTTTGGGCAAGATCGTAGCTTATAGATCCTTTGCCGGTTGCTTAGTAGTTCTCCAAGTGGTGATCATAAAGCTTTGTGTTTCTCATCACAGAAATCCCACTTGTTTCGGGCTTTGGTAGAACCTGTTTTACTCTATCGTTCTGAAGTATAGGGGCAATGCCATTAGTGCTAGTGCTTGGGAGAGGGTGCAAAAGTCCTTTTTCACTTACAGCCTAGAAGTCAAGACTACGGTGCCCTATGCTATTCTTTACAAGAGACGGGTTGTTTGCCCCTTCAATATTCTACCATGAAGCGCCATCTCCACTATATCAACAAGGTGCATCACATGGATGATGATAGGTACCCTCTTCTTGCGCTTGCTATGGATGAATCTCCCCAACGTATAAAACGATGTTGGAAAGAGAATTGTAATGCATGGTTTGCCCACTGGTCTGTGCAACTGGAACATTGCATGATGCTTGCTAGTTTTGATCCTGAGCTTTTGCAACAATATCTCGATGGTCGTTTTTCTCAGAAGATGTAGGATGCAGTTACTTTAGCCCAAGTTAAAATTCGTCATTATCATGCACATATAAATCCCACTTTAACACTAGGACCACAAGCTTATTTGCTTGCTTCCTTGTTCAAGAAAAAGCTTGTAGCTGTTGCGTCAATTGCACAGGGTCCCACAAGCTACGGATTGAGATAGATAGATATAAGCGGCCGCAATTGCCACAAGAAGCGAGATTATGAGCATGTTGCCAGTTCTAGGTTATTGAAAATGAATGCCACACTCTGCTAAGATGTCCTGCTTTTGAGATGGTCAGGAATCGCTATTTGACTTTAACATTCCATTCCACGCTCCCACAACTTCAAAAGGTTATACATACTTCGGGTTCAAAGGTCTTTCCCTTGAAAAACTTTCGAGGCAGGGTTTTTTAAACCTAGAAGTAATGGATGTACTAGGCCATTGTATGGGTCCCATGACCTCTTAGTTTTCATGGATGTCAAAAAATCTATTCTATTCTATTCTATTCTCATCGAGTAAAATTTCTAGATTTTTTATGACTAGATGTGTTATGCTTGCTTCCGATTCTTCAGTGCTCTGAAAAATAATGAATTAGTACCCAGCTTAGATTCTTGAAGCCCTTGTTAGGGCATTGAAGAGAGAGGGTATTTCAAGTTTGTGGGACATCTATTGCAAATGTTTCAAATCAGCTCCCATCGTGATCTCTTAAGTCATTTTGCATTTTTCAAAGAGGTAAAAGTGTACTACAAATATTTTGTTGGTTGAGTTTGCAAGACGTATGGCAATGTAGAAATTGATATGCAATTGTTCTGAATAGATTTTTGTACTTAAAACAATTTATATTTTCAGCCTAGCAAATAGGTATCTTGAACAGTATTTCTTTGGAAAAGCAATATTATATTGAACAACCCTTTGTCAATGCAAGAACTCGGTAGTCTAATATGATAGACATTTCGTTTGCTATGAAACATATACTTACAATAACATCTATAGTGAAGTGCACAGATGACTTGTGATTTGAAATTTTGTATTCACTATCTCGTAGAGACCCTACAGTAACAAATACATAAGTGTGTAGCCCAATTGGAGTTGTCAAGAAAAAAACAAAGTATTCATGTTTTGTTATATAAGTTTCTCGTGCATGTAACAACTTATGTACATATGTTGTAATACTGAATGAACACTTCTAAGGTCTTCAGACTTGACTTGATGATGTTTTTGCACTGACCCATATCTGATAGATTTGATGTCAAGAGGCGAATTGCAGTCGATCTAAGAGATATTGTTGAGCTATACACATAATTCTAGGATTCACTTCTTTTTGATAAATTCCTATTTTCTCTTTTGCATTCACCCTTAGCTTCTCAATTATCTTAGTCCTAACCAAATCATGCAAAGCTATTGGTTGATCATGCAAATCATTTATAGAAATGTTCCATCGGTCCAACCATTTTTTCCCCTTCATGGAACCATCCAGCTTATTGCATTTCTTGCATAACCTTAATCAGGAGACGATCACATGGCAATGACTGCCTTGTAGTGGAAGCATGCACGTTTCTGCCAGCATCATAGGGTACAGCGTCTGTATCTTGACCCCCAGCTCCTCTAATAAAAAATGCTTCCATACTGCCTCAATATCTTTCCATTTCTTTCTTGCAAAGTCTAGACCCGAAACTTGACATCCATAAGTGTAATTGGTTGTACTAAAGCATGATATATATGTAATCTCATGTTCCAATCTATAAATTGCATTTTTTAACTTCTGGTTTGCATAGAAAATAAAGCTTTCCTTTCCCCAATTATTCTTTTGTCAATGGCACGATTCATTTGTAGTTGTCTGTCAACTCTAAATCTAGATATTTATAGCTTCATACATGCTCTACTACATCCCCTTTAAATATTTTTTTCTAGATTCAAAGATCATAATCTTTGTCTTTTCTAAATTCACTGACATATCTGTATGACTACTAAAAGCAGCTTAAGCATCAAGATGCCTTTGTAATCCCTCTACATTTCGTGATGTCAACACTATATCATCTGCATACATGAGTAATTGTACTCTAACCTGCTAACATTGCTCCATCTATGCAATGTATTTTCATCCATTCTTCTAACTCATCAACGTAGATTCTAAAAAGTGTAGGAGATGTTGGGCAATCTTGTTGTGACGTCCCCTACTTCGTCTACGATGCTCCCAGCGTATCGGAAGGCGGTGTTCATCCCCCTGGCAGCCAAGCTAACAAAGGCCGTCCACCTGATACCAATCCCTTGGCAAGGAATCAATGAGGAAGGATGGACGGGTCATTTGTCCCGTCTTTTCTCGGGACCGTCCTAGTTGCGGAAGCGTAAATAAACGTAAGTGCATGACATCAAATATAAACAAAGCCACCTCGAAGGGTGGTTGTACCATAGCATACATGTATAAGCACATCAGCAACATCATCATCAAATGGGAGATCCTACGTAGGGCTCAGACTCCAAGGGTATGGACTGACGGTTTGGGTCTCCAGAAGCCATTGCAGACAAAATTCATGAGAGTGGATTGGGTTGGCATAGGAATATGGCTGTTGAGAAGTCCTTTCCATCCGCCCCTCCTGTGCATACTTTGCAGAATAGGTTGAAGAGTTTAGGGACTGGACCGTAGCCTGCCGGGTGCATAGCCAAAGGGGCTACTACTGGGTTTTCTCCTCAGCCCCGATGAGACAGGAAGGGGATCACCCCCTCCAGAGACACGCATGCCCATCACAGGCGGCTAGAGGACCACTGCCCATCTATGACTTGAACCTCATTGAAGGCAACGCATCACCCAAGAGGTGTCGAGCCCATGCCTTGCCCACACGCAGTGGCAAGCCATTAGACCTAGCCCGTTAAGATCCCTGGTAGGCTTTATACACCAAAGGGATCGATCTACAATGGGACATGTCCTCCTTATCCACCGGCCTAGCCCTGCCACTCACAGGGGGGCTCTTATGCACAGGCCGCATTAATTGTGAATTAATGAGGCTATCTAGATACATCAACTACTGAAGCTTTAAGGGCCTCCCTTCCAACGCACAGGAGTGCGCATAGAATAGAACATCATCACCAAAGAATTGAAATACAGAGTAACATCTAATCTATCTACCTAAACATACATGGCTAGGTTCCTTCGTTAGAGCTTGTGATCTCAGTATCTATAAGGCCATTAAGGCTGATCTAACATGCTATCCCAGCTCATTGCCAGACTAAAAGTCGGTATTGCACAACATAATCATTGTTTACCTGATCACTGGCTTGCTCCCGCACCTCGAATCGCGTCCATGCCTTTGCTTGGGTCAAAGGTAGCTGAACCTGGAAACTCTGTTGTGCAAAGGCGGTTTGGCGGTGTCTGGCAATGTGAACGCAGCTTGGCTTGGCAGGAATGGCCCAAGGAAGCCGAAATACAAAAATGGAAAAGGTTTAGGGTTTCCCCTTTTGTCCCTTTTACATGTCCTTTTAGGTTTAGGGTTAAAAGGACATATGGGATTTTGCCATGAGGCAAAGGGGTTAAAAGCATATGTTTATAGAGATGTGCAACATACGAGGTTGCCCCTTAGGGTGCAACCCTTTACGGTTCCCAAGTACATGTCATCACAGTGACATGTACGAGTGGCATAGCAGTATAGTATACATATTCGGATCGTATATTATGCTGGAACGTCACAATATCCCCACCTTGAATTAATGTTGTCCTCAGCATCACGAGTCTCCCCTCCTTGGAAACCTGCATGATCCTTGCAACACATTTCATGCATGCAATTTTATAACAATTACTCCAAGGTAATGTTTAAGTTTTAATTTTATAATCACATCACTTGTTCCATAACATGCTATAGTAAGGTGATCTCTCAACCCTTATATTAACATTTAATATTCACAAAATTTTATAATTTAAAGGTCCATTTGGTCTCCTTGCAACACATTATGACAAAACATGTGTTGCAAGTCTTCGCAGTGCAACCCTCCTGCCGCTAAACACTCCTATTGGCCTGCAGGTCCAACACTACGTTAGTAGACATTTATTTATTATAAAGTTAGTTATTAGAGAACTACACATTTAATTACACTTAATTAACTATATAGATGCAAGACTAATCTCCCGACGTAGGAAGATGATGCCAGAAGCCATTGCAGATAAAATTCATGAGAGTGGATTGGGCTGGCATAGGAACATGGCTGTTGGGACGTCCTCTCCATCCGCCCCTCCTGTGCATACTTTGCAGAATAGGTTGAAGAGTTTGGGGACTGGACCATAGCCTGCCAGGTGCATAGCCAAAGGGGCTACTACTGGGTTTCATATCCTCAGCCCCGATGAGGCAGGAAGGGGATCACCCCCTCCAGAGGCACGCATGCCCACCACAGGCGGCTAGAGGGCCAATGCCCTTTTGAACAGATCATGGTGAAGGGTGATAAACCGTGGTGTTCCATTGCTTACCTGTTGGCCCTCTCATTGTTATCCTCTTTAGGCTAACCAATGTCTGTTTGGCTGCAGGTAACCGGGACTCCACCTCCTTGTTTTTGTTCGTTTAAGAAGGTGATACAATTTTTACATATAATCATGATGATTTGGGAATTTCAGATAAGTTGAAACAGACCTTAGCCTAGGCCGTTGCACATTCATAAGACTTATAGATACATGTTCAGTATTAATACTCTCATTCATAAGATAATTTCGTACAAGACCAAGCTCCTCTGAGTCTTGGCATACTACAACTCCTATAGCTCAACAGGTCACTCCGACTTCTCCTCCTTATAGGTCACCGAGGATGACTCAGAAAAATGCTTCGCTGGCGCAACTTCATCCCCCGACTCTCCATCTGAATACCGCATTCTTAACTCAGGACGTACTCTCTTAAACATACACAAACAATACAAGGGGGTTAGTTCACGAGGACTAAGTGGGGACGAAACACGGGAGTCTTCACAACATCAACCACAAAGCAATTTACCATATAACATCCAAGATGAGAAGACAATAGATTTATCTGCTCCACTATGCCCCTGCATTAGTTAGAACCCATACTACAAGCATGCTTAGGCCATCCATCAAAGTGTAAGCGAAGTTGTGCCAGTGTATGATAAAAGCTGCGAACCAGCACACTCATTTCTCCACTGTTGGAATGGAAATTGACAACGGATTCTGGTGACAAAAAAGATTAGAGAAACCAAGTTAGAACCTTATGTTATAATGCCAAGCTCAGACAAAAAAGATTGGTAGTCATGGAGATTGCAGTAATAATAATTTAAAATTTTGGCAACTATGTTTCAAAAGTTATGTTGTTAATGATGTTTCTCCAAATATGATGTGCAAACAGTTGCACCAAAAACAAGTCCGGAGCTAATATTCTTACTAACAACAACCAAATAAGGTTAACAACGTGGTAGACAACCTTTCAAGGCAAGGCTAACAGATAAACTATTCTTGAGAGACCTTGTAATGAAGGAGACCGATGCCAAGTACATCTAATTGACACTCAGATAAAGACGAAGCATATTCAAGAAATCCAAGAACTGGCAGTACTAACAACATGGGCAATGGGGCTCAGCTAGCAATAAGGGTGATGAAAAGATTACCGGTCACGACAGCTTAGGCTAGTTAGAGGGTATATCTAGGTATACATTGGCATATACCAGGAATGTTCACATTTCCACATAAGCGAGGGTTTGCCCTTTAGGGGCAATCCAAAAATTTCAATTGCTTGACATCTAATTGACACCTATTAGGTGTCGACTAAACCTCTCCTTTTATAAGTCCATTTTGTTGTCTAAAAGTTTTTTTCCCAAATCAGGCAAACACAAATAGCACATATGGGATTTGGGATGTCAACACCCTTGAATAGGTCAAGACAACACATTACAGCACCACATAAACTCCAAACTGGAAGGAGGCCCCCAACGCTACCCGTATACCCATTTTCTCGTGAAAACGTGCAGACTCATTGCCTCAATTTGTACAGGTGTGCACCATCTCCAAATTGATACATGTAGATGGATTGGAGAGCCACACCAAGATAGGCTTTATTAGGACTGCCAAGTGGGAGCCGTTAAGGATGAATGCCACTCTCTTCAAAGCTATCTGGCGTATGATCACATCTGGACACATTACACTGACTTAATCAGGCCCAAACAACTGTTGCATGTGATATTACGCATGGCTTCAGTGCAGGTGTTGGGATCATATCTTCAAGAAATCATGGATATGCGGACTCAGCTATGTCTTCGGGCAATGTCTTAACCTGTATCACAATATTTTATGATGTATATTTATATAATTTGTCAGCATTCTTATTACTGCCATGATTTTTCCCTCGAAACCCCTACGAGATGGGCTTTTACTAATTCGAACAATAATATGTCTGATGCGCTTCCTTTTGAGTCCCATAGGCCGATTGCTCTCCGTGGACGATAAACATCTTTTAATTCAATTCAATTATATTAGAAGAGTAGGACACCAATGGGATGTGTAGAAATGAAGTTCATTGAATATAGCATCTCATTAAGAAAAATATAAGTAGGGTTGTTGCTAGGATAAGGTGGATCAAAGGTGTTAGGTGCGAGAAATTCCTAAGGCTAACTTGTAAATGTGTGGACTACCTTATCGATAGAAAGGGTAAGAAAATGTATGTGCCAAAAGTGAAGTGATGGTTGGAGGGGGGCAAGAAACTTAACATTTAAGCTGTTAACAAATGCATATGTTTGAAGTTGGATTCAAATGATTCTACAAATCATTTTCATAACTTTCAAAATAGGTATAAAATAAAGTAGCAAAAATAAGTTTGGATATAAGGATCACAAAGTTTCGGACATTAAAGGGAAAGGAAAAAGTCACATGCAACTATGCTTCTAAAAAAGGCTATGGAGTAGGAAAGAAAGACGCCTAAGTCCAAAAAGCCTGCAAAGCATGTAAACACAAGAATGAAAAAGCATGCCTATTTGCTATGTTGTTCCCAACACACCCCCCTCACCCCCTCATTTTTTTGTTGATAATGACAAAGTTATGACAAGCCATATGGGAAGCAACAACGACGTAAACTCTTTTATTTACGAGGGCAAGATGTAATTTAAAGTGATTTTGAATCATATATCCAATCATCTGGTTCCAAAAGCAAATCTCTTAGAGACAGCTCTCATGCTCTTATCCTTTTTATATATGTGTTCTCCTTTAATAGAATGATGGAAGTAACATCCTTATCTCAATCTGTGTATTTCTTCGGGATAGGAAGATGACAACCAATATGTCCCCTAGGAGAGTGACAAACGAGAGAATTGAATGAGTTTTTGTCGTCCACAAAGACCTAAGGGGCCTAAACAAAAAGCACAATAGAGATATTACTGTCAAGCATTAAAAAACCCCTGCCCCAAAGAGTTTTCGAGGGAAAAGTCTTAGCAATAGTGAGCATGCTGATAAACTGTACGTTCCATGTACTGTCAAAGGGCACAACTGAATGTGTACATCTGTGATTCTAGTGTTCCCACTGACGCCGTGTGCAACATCATATGGAACAACTAGTTACGTGGGACCAACTCAGCATGGTGCACTTTGATGCATGTATGTTGCTTTACGAGGCATATAAAGTGTTGCTATATATTAAGTTATTAACAAGACTATGTAATGAATCCACAAAGCATAAGCTAAACAAAGGGGATACCTATCTTGGTGAAATGAGCCTAAAGGAATTAAAACTTCAATTTGCTGCATGTAATTTGGGATACATACCTTATCTATGGACAGTAAAACCAAATCAATGTTTATCACAACATCGCAATAGTTTCATCTCTATATGTGGTAAGTAGGCAGAATGGCTATTGCTAATTCACAAAAAGGACAACCATGCATCATTTGCGAAGGACTAAATCCTTGGCTAGATTTTAGAATCCTACATATTCATAACTGCAGTAAAATATTGTCTACAACATATATAGAGGAATGCATATTGACACCACTATAGAAATAAGCTACAAAAAAGATTGAAAGAGATAGATCTACCGCACAATTTGCTAGTAGCAATAGCAAGACTGTATGAGAAAGTAGAAGCTAAACTGGGACCAAACGATGAGGGGGTGGAATGTGACATAGGGGTGAAACACGGATGCCCGCTCACACCGAAGATATTTGAACTATACATTGATGCACTAGCTGAATTCATAAGAAGGCAAAGAGGAGACAGGGAAGCTCCCTTGGAAATATCAAAATACCAAGCATGCTATATGCCGATGATCTGATCCTATTAACACTAGAGTAGAATGGCGAAGACCTCATGAGAATGCTAGAACGTTATTGTCAGAAAACGGGGTTGGCAGTGAACATGAAAAAACAAATATCATCAGCTTTGGAAAAATAAAGAGGGCCAGGAAGGAAGTTAAGTACATAGGTCAGATAGTTGAAAGAACTGAGGAGTATAAGTACTTGGGATACAAAACATCAGTTAAACGGACGTGGAAATGTGGATTGGAAGAGAGATGACAGGTAGCAGTAATAACCGTGGATATGACAGAAGGTTGGCTATCTGCTTGACCTGTTTCAATAGCGGCATAAATGTGGGACTCACCATGTATATAGTCTGGTGACTCATCATCAGCAATATTCTCCAGTTTAATTGGGCCCATGGCAGCAATTTGCGCGCAACAGAATATGACAGACTGGGGGGTGAAGAATCATATGTTTAAAGTGATAGTCACACCGGCTACATTATGGAATCGAGGTATGGGGTGGTATAGAATACTAAACAGGGATAAGGGAGACTTATAGAGGAGAATACTAAAGGCATGGATACAAAGGTAACCCAATATCAAACTGAAGATATATCTAGAAACAATGAACCCAGAGGAGAGCATTGGACAATAAATATGTACATACAGTAATCACTTAAAGGCTACCAGGATGGTGCTGTGCAAATTTAGAACGGGAAATCACAAATTGTGGATAGAGCAGAGCAGGTGGCAACTACCAGTATTGAAAAGGGAAGAAAGATTGTGTAACCTATGTGATTTATTGAATATCGAGGATGAGGAGCATGTATGGAATAGGTGTCCGACCTATGAGAAAATAAGAAGGAAATGAGGAAAAGTGAAATGGAAACAAGAGATAAGGGCACAGCGGAACACATGGCTAAAGCTTTGAAACAGATACTTGAAGAGCATGAAAACAGGTACAAATTGCAACAAAGAGTGTAAGGCACAACCAATGGAGGTAGATCGCACCGGCTCCATGAGGTCGCAATACAGGTATACAGTATATGAAGGTGATTTTTTTCCAAGCTAAAAACTGTGTTTTTTTCATAACTTTCACCAAATTCTGTGACTAAATTAGTCGCCTTGCTATGTGTAAATTCTTTAACAGGTATTAGGAGCTGAGCTCACACCTTGTACTCCAGTCATAGGGCCTCAGGCTATTATTGACTTTAAAATTCAATTCAGTGCTTGATACGCTTTTTTTGTTTTGTTTTGCTTTTGAAGGACGTGAGAGAAATTTCATTACTAATCCGGGAAAACAGTACAATAAGTTGAGAGATAGGTTTAAAACTCGAAGGGAGGTAAATGTCTCTTTTTGCAAGACTACCTATACATCTTAGAATCTCATTTAATATGACTCTCCTCTAACGTGACCCATGACCGTTGAAGATCGCTTCTTTCGGGCAGTCTTTTTTACTGTAACAATTCTTCACCCATCACCATGTTCCATTATAGTCTTAGGAATCGGTGGGGCTGTCTGAGATACAAAAGAAGTTATCATAGTTGGAGCCACAATAACTCCTATTATGTCTGAATGACCTATTGCTTCCTGTGGCCTTGCTACAACTAGATTTAAGGAAGATGATTCTATCACATTCATATCACTTGAGACATTGTCAGATATACTTAACGACACAAGAGGGCTTTTGAGATGTAAGAGCAGGTACGCCAGTGGAAAATGAAGCTATAGTAAGAGGTACAATAATTGAGGAGGTAATAGCAAACAAGCTAATACTAGGAGCATTTGCGGAAGGAGAAATTACCCTAGATGAGGGAGTCACAGAATGTTCCACTGTAGACAAGAAAGCATTGATAGGAGGCACAAGACAAGAATCTTGAAGTGGCATGGTAGCAGAGAAGTTTATCTTGTTTCGTATGCATCTCTATCATTTCTTGTTCTCTATTTCTCCTACACTCTCTCTCTTAGTGCTTGTGCCCTTTCTAATGCATGCAGTCCCTCCCTAGAGCACGTCACCCTTTAGGGTTTTCTCTCTCTTGCATCCTGCCAACTTTTTCTCTCTAGCGAGGGGTTTTTCTCTCTTTGGATTTTAGGGTTCCATACTCCAGGATCAGAATGAGATGATTCATGCATACTTTGAAAGCCCCCAGCTAGATTCTCATAGTAGCAAGAATCTTACAAAATGGAGCAGTTAGTAAAGAGATTTCTTAATTCAAATGGGCTTATAGGTCAATTTTTACTCCCATAACTCAATTCTAAAGTCAAATTTACCCCTATCAGCCACCTTTCTTGACCTGCTCCCCTTGCGCTTCAGTTCACATTGATTTAGTGAGTTTCATCATGGCAGAAACAGTGTGATACAAAGCAAGTAAATGTTCCAGAGCTCAGCTTTAGGGCCATGGACAAACCAATGTCCAGACAACAACACCATCTTATCTCTTTGCTCCACACTGATCTTTCATGGATGACGAGAGAAAGCTATTTCGGACAATTAACCATCTTCTCTCTTTGGTTTACAACTAAATTTCATGATTGATTTGGTTTTAGACGGGGAATTGAATTCACATGAGCCCTTATCTCCAACACAACATTGCCATGAGGAGGTGTCTTTGGCAATACAACTTCTGCTAGAAATGCATGGGGGGATGGGAGAGACCTAACAAGATTCCTACAAATCAGTGATAGAGTAATCTTTAGTCAGCTTCGTTATCATGAGGAGGGGGGTTTACTAGCACAATCTATGCCTAGATTTCTATGAGTCAATAACAAAGTAAATTTTGACACAGCTTCGTTATCCCGAGAAGGAGTGCTTACCGTCACAGCCTATGCCTAGGAGACCCATCTTCTTTGTTTCTAATGCTTCTTTCAGGACAGATCAAGAAATTGTTTTGGATGCACATATACAATGGCTACCACATATGGTCTGCGAAAAGTTCAAATGATCTGCTCAGGCACATCTATCACAAGAACCTATGTATTAACGCCCCTCAGCAGGTCGATCCAACTATTTGAGTTAGTGTTAGAGTCAACAGGGGGGACTAGATCAATGCAAGGGGCAAACATATCTACACAAGCAGCACATAATGATGTTGACAAAGTAGACATATCCATGCGAACATTGATTGAGAGAATTGTTGCACCATGAGGCTAAACATGAGAAGACATCTATCTGTTGGAGAGGGTGGATGTTTCTACCCAAACTTTAGACGAGAATTTATAGCAGCATGACACTGAGCAGACAAAGCCACCCACAATTGATTTACCATCACCAAATCTATGTATCATTGAAGTTGAACAAAGGAAGGATTACTTGGACACAAGAGGGCGTCACCTTGTAGAACCTATCAAAACCACGTGCATTAACGGGAGGGGATGATTTTTTACCCTTTTCTGGATGTATAATGGGGTCATAGGTGTTTTTCGATGTTCTTCTAGTTATAAAGTCATACAGAAAGGGGTCAAATTTGCCTATTAGAAACACGTATACTGGGGGTTTTTCGGCTACCCTAGGTGGCATGTCCCCTATAAAAAAGGTGGATCCCCCGGGCTTGGACACAGATGAGGCGGTCTATATTCCATGAGGTGATGCATATGGAGGTTGGTGGCATCATTCCAGCTAGTAGGATTGGAGCATCATGACCCGACCATCCTCGACATCTTCTAGTTGCTTTCACAGACACTCTTTCCAGGCTTCATATTCTGCGGCATGACAATCGCTTAGAAGGCACCAATTTCTCAGTCCAGGAAGATCTTACTCCAACTCAATTTTGCAGGCGAAGAGAAGAATTATGCAAGGTAAGAGAAGCTCTCCAAGAAAAGAAATAGACAGTATATCGGGGAGGTAAGGCTATTATTAGATATCGTTAACCTTCTAATCTCTGGATAGGTTATGTATAGCCTTGTGATTCCCTTGTTTCCGTTATTTTTATTGTAACTATTTGTGCTATATGCCCGTTGTTCAGTACTGAGGCTTTGCCCTTGTTTTATTTCATTTTCTTTCATGATGGGGCCTTGCCTGTCTATTTTGGGCTTAATGCCCTGCTTATTGTACTGTCCAATAGCGCTTTATGGTCTCCATACATGTTAATACCAATGCTTATCCAAGTCTCATATATGTATGCGAACCCCACACATGGCATAAAGGGAACGACAGAGCAACCTTGTAATCGATGGTTAAAAAGCGAGTCTTTGTGCTCGAGTTAGTGCTTTGGGAGATTTTCCATATCCTATTTGACCTGACGTGATGGAACAAGGCCGAGTGGACAAGATCCATCAACAATATGTTGCATGATGGCAAGCCAACTTATTTCAAACAAATGATGGTGTTCTCTTACTAACATTTAGGTTTTTTGTATGTAAAACCCTCAATCCAGCTGAATTGGAACCATGTAGTAAGTTTGAGACATCATTTTCATGGAAGTTGTAAGATGTTTCAAAATGGCCGACTACCAAAAAAGAGAGCACCCGGCAAAAGTCGATTCGGGATCTGCGGCCTTCACCCTGCCACGTCATTGGCAAAATAAAAAATGGCAAAAGTTAGGGATTATTAGGGCAGAAGGAAATGCGTCGGAGCCCAACATTCTTCGGATCAAATGCACCTGCATCGTTGCCTTCTTGCCGTCACCGGTAGGGTCTGGTCCCAGTAATTCCTGAATTTTTTGTCACTTTTTTTCTTCATACAGAAAGTTCCAGTTTTGGGCAATTGGATCAAGGTTACCAACATCACTTTCGGCTGTGGTTCTGCTAAAACATTTTCTCATTTCGTTTAAACAGAAAGGTCCAGTCTTCGTGAACGCCCAAGTATGAATTGCTATTGTTCGATATTTTTAAGACCTAACATAGCATCAGAAGCGTGTTACAATGTGTAGAATTGGAAGACTTTCCATTTAGCACGGCTTGCCTGTGCAGAACGTTTATCACAAAAATCATGGGCTTCATTGTTTTCATCTTCAGTGCCTAATTGCTAGGTTTTCATATTCTTACCATGGGAAATGGGATCAGCCATCGAAGAATAGGTCGCCAACATTCAGGGGTGGGATCAGCACCCCCTCGTGTAATTCCGTTGCCTCCAGGCTATCCAGGTTCGTCTGCAGGGCCTCCATATCCACCAAATGCACATCACTTGTCATATTATTACCCTCCTAATTACCATGCAGCTGGACCTCCCTCCGTGGATCAGCAGATTTATCAGCAAGCATATACAAATGGGCAGATTTTGATGAACATGCCATCACATGTTTTCCGGCCTGTGAACTCCTCAGGTTCTTGCCCAAGGCCAGTTCCTATTATTCCCATCGTTGCAGAACATCAGAAAGCTAATACAATTAGGAATGATGTGAATTTGAGGAAAGCAACCTTGAGACTGGAGAAAGACAATGAAAATCCCGGGCACTATTTGGTAGCTTTCTCTTTTGATGCAACAGTAATAGGCAGGTAAAGCTGTACTTGATGTTTGATTTTCCCTCTTGTTTAAGTGTGTATTGCAGGTTTTGGTGTTTTTTGCAGGCTGTAACTATTCTTTGTTAAGTCTATAGCTTGAGCACTAGCAATTACCTGATTTTAGGACAACTTGGGTCGTCTTATATAAGTGGAGAATGTATAGGAGGTTCTGATGGGATTTTATTAGAGTCCATAAGCTTCCCCTCCTTTTTTGATACTTCACATATTAACTCATGCATGCAACCTTTATATCATGTTGAGTGTGTTATGACCGCACTATTAATCCTTGTTTTATTAGTAAAATTGGTGACATTGCTAAAATCTGATAGACTTTCTTGTCATTTTCTCTGTTCAGTTTTGATAGTGGCTCATTTGGACCTCTTTAATATTGCCGCTGTTTCTAATTTCTTAACAGCAGTAATCCATATGGTTGTATTTTATGCCCTGACATACCACACTACTGATTTGGCAGTTCAATCGCTTTGCTTATAGGTTTAACAAAAGTCGTTTTCCACATAACTGCAAGCCATGCCTATTGAAATCAAAAGTTACTACCATTTCTGCCCAAGTATATCATGTCTAGAAATGCAAGTTTGTAATTTAACTGCTGACTACAGTGGCCAAGGTGTCATAGAAAGCCAGGAAAGCTTATGCTTGAGGATCATCATTGGAAGGCACATTCAATTTAAACTGTTAAGTTGCATTTCTTGATCAGGAAGCACTGTACGTTTGAAACCTCATTCTAACTCTAAAGGTTGAAACGCATGGGATAGCATAGCTGCTTGTGGAAGAACATATTGTTGGATTTATCTTTTAGAATAAATAAGGTTTGTCTATAAGCGCTCTACATTGTGAATTTTTTTGTTTGATTTGCAGCATCTGCATTTTTTTTTTGGCAAAGGAGGGTGTCAATTGCAGTTTGTCACCATTAAAACCTCAGTTGTACAAGCCTGTGAGGGTGCCTTTTGAAAAAGGTCTGGGTCAGAACTTTTGTCAAGCACCTGGGACAGGAGTTGACCTTTCCCTGTTCTCTGACGAGGATCTTTCTAAAGATGGTCAGGATGAAGTATATCCTCTTGTTGTCCGGACGGAGGCAATACCTAAAGACTCTCTGCCTGATGCCCTTTCAATGGAGAATGAGGCTCTTGGTGCCCCGCTGCCAAAATGGATTCATTCACAAACAACACATGCTGTGATTGAACGCAGGGAAGGTGGAGAATATGGAGTAAGAGTGGTGAAGCAAATAATATGGGTTGATGGTGTGCGGTATGAACTTCAAGAAATCTACGGAATTGAAAATAGTGGAGGTGCTGCTTTTGAAGGAAACGATTCTGGCAAAGAATGTGTGATATGCATGTCTGAACCAAGAGATACAACTGTACTTCCCTGTCGCCACATGGTAATTGAATTATCTTGTGAATGCAACTATTTTGCAGTCTATCTGATATTTCTCTTTGATTTGTGCAGTGTATGTGCAGTGAGTGTGCAAAAGTGTTGAGGTTTCAGACGAATCGCTGTCCAATATGCAGAAGTCCTGTTGAGCGTCTCCTGGAAATTAGGGTCCCAAAAGGTGATTGCCTAGATCCTGTTGATGGTGGACAAATAAAACAGGGAGGAGAATCTGGTTTGAGCACCTCCACTGAGGGGGAACCCGATGGTCATAAATTGAGTTCTGTGCACTAGCTTTACAAAGATTTGCTTGAACAAGGTATAGATAATGTACATAATTATGTATCTTAAGCAAACAGTTTTTCTTTCTTGAATTGGATTGGTAATACCAATAAGGGTTGTACATAGTGAAGTACTGGCCTTGTACCTCCTGTTAAGGAAGAGTTATTATAGGCCGTGACAACATATCACATGTTGAAGCTTACTTTGGAAGACAATTCTCTTTGTTGAAAGAATCGGAAAGAACTGAAGCAGTTCATGATGTTTAAGCACCAAAGTTAATTACTTGCTCATGCAGGTAAGCTGTTTTACCCATTTAGGCTATCCTTCCATATACTTATTGCTATGTCGAGAGAAAATGGGTTGGGTTATATGTACGCCAAGAGAGAAAATGACACTGGTTTAAGCACCCGTTGTTAAGTTTGGTCAACTTTTATTGTTAAGTTAATACTTACCTCGTGTTTGTCTTCACACCAAGGCTAGCTAAGTTTTGGTTATTGTTTTAAGCTAATAGGATTATCTTCACACAGGCTAACTTAATGGAAAATCCCCTCACCAGGGTTCGAAATTAGAAACTCCCTCTACGAGTGAAAATGCTTGCTAATATTTAAGGGTACCGGATTATAATTTTTTCAATTGGCAAATCTTGTGGCTAGCTAAAACTATCGAGAAAATGCCTAAAATTAAAAAATTAGACAAGCGTTGGCAAAATTGTGTAATAAGATGTAAGCAATTACAATTACAAAGTAACAAAAGTCCAGTTTTTTATCGTAAATATGCATTACAAAATGGCATAGCAAAGATATTACATTCCATAAAAATTTCCCTTCAAAAAGTCCACTAAGCTAAATAGCGGCTTGAATGTCTAGAGTAGATAATATGACCATGATTCTTAGCCTTATTTTTCCACACTTCTATGCTTTGTGTGAAGTCAAAGTCTCTTGCACGGGGAGGCCCATTTACAACAATAGAGAGACATGCACTTAAACTGCAATCACCTAGTAATGATCGGCATCTATTTTTTATACAAGTTCTATGGCTGAAAATACTCTCGCAAAGTGCATTACTTACATATTGAACTGAACCAATTTGAAGTAAGGTCAAGATCCATTTGCTGGACTTGAAGCAATTATTGAGCACACTTTGTACAAATACTTATGCTGCCAATTAGCTGAAGCATGAAGTTTGTAATAAGTACTAATGTCTCAAATCATCTCCACTGATTAAAGGTGTCATCATTTCTGCCAGTCCTTTCACCTTCTTCGACATGCCATAAAACTTAATCAGCTCCTCTAAGCTCTCCTCCTCAAACTTTCTGGACCTGATGGCTATTTTGGGTATATTCAATGGATAGAGAACACTAAAATGTTTTATAATTGATGTATCTTCAAATTTAACTTCTAATTTATCACATATGGCCTTTGCATATGCCTTTTGCTAGGCTATAACAGTTTCCAAATCTGTTCCATCTATCTCCCTGGATATTTCAAAGCTTCTAAATTTGTTTCCATGGATCGAGAACCTTAAAGCTTCCAACCAGCCAACAGGAGGCCCGTAATCTGGGATTATAGGATAATCTTTTGAATCAAGATGATATGCGTTCAGATCTGTTTCAGGTACATTAATATAGTATGTCTAAATTGCTAAAATTACAGTTTTCACATGGTCATTTATGCTGGTCATGGCTTGAAACATCTTACTCAAAATCGTTAACCCTCCAAGGATATCAACTAAAACGTACAGCAGGTAAATCATTTTGAAATCAACTAACTTTAAAAAGATGGCTAATGGTTCTACCTTTGAATACTCTAAAACTGCGGGCAAGTCCTCACACAATTTACCAATTGCATTATGCCTGCTCAACCATCGCATGCTTTGAATCCTTCTAATCGTAAAATCGCACATGCATACTCTTGAAGCAACTCTTGCAACTTCTTCATCGTTTGCTGCTGCGAGAAAAGTGGACTGCAATTGCATTGACAAGCGTTTCAATCTCTTGTATCCATGACATAGTAGACTCCTTCACTGCATCTTGGAGAGCCAAATTAGTACGATGAGCAACGCAAGGAATACTAGCCATGTAGGGATGAAAACTCTTCAATCTGGCTGCAATACCAGTTCTATGTCTTGTCATCGTGGATGCTCTATAGGATCCAAATCCAATTAACTTTTTCATGTCAAGGCCAACCTGTTTAAGGTGCTCCACCATAGCATCAAATAATGTGCTTGCATCAACCTTACGAACTTTAAGATGGTCAGAAAACTATGTTCTTCTTCGCTGTCATATTACAAATAGCTAACACAAAGAACAAGATGATGTTGGGTAGCAACATCTGTTAACTCGTCAAATTGAATTCCAAAGAATGGTCTGCTTTTCATCTATCTATCAAGGTAAAATGCAAACTCTCACCAATACAAACAACAAAATCATGGCAAGCATGGTCATCCTGATACAACTGTTTGGTTATTGCTGGACAACCCACTAAATCAATCAGCTCAATAATATGTTCAAAGTCATTGAATGACCAACTTCTCGCTGCCACAGCGTAAGCAACCCTAAATAAATTTTCTATAGCCCCATGGACAGAAGACTACATTTTTTGGATTATCACAACAACATGTTTCTTTGCAGTTAAGATATCTCTATGACTAGTAGGCTGAGAAGCTCTGATAGACGGATGTACAAAAGCATCTGCAAAGTTTGACCCCCAAACTTGACCCATAAAGCTTTGCCATTATTTCTGCTCTTCAAAGCTTCAACAGAAAAATGTTGTTGCTCTCCAGGGTCACCATAGCCAATCTCCTTCTACTATGGCTTCGGCTTCCACCTGCAGATCTGTATCATAGCTTGGAAGACGGAGACAAATGAAAAACCCTAAAACTAAAGAGATCGTAACGGGCCTGCTGGGTTAACCCTCCAGGTAACTCAAAATCCCATCTAACCTTGCATGATTCAATGATACATTGGTATGCATGAGTTGAATAACGCAATGCTGCTGAAGGAATCTTGGTAAAGAATTGAATATTCGTCTTCAAATCCACAGTTAGAGGTACATACATATTTGAAACATAATTGTATAGCATTCTTGTGGCATATACAAGATAATGATATGCAGTTTAATATCCATAGGCCTTTCTAAAGGCATACAGATCCCCATAAGTGAAAACTACATTCAATTGTGTCTTTCAATTGCCCTGCTACATTTTACTACTTCTGAAATTGCTTACAACATGAACACGTGGGGTTAGTCTTACAGACTAAGTGGGGGTTTGAGGCATTTAGAAAATGCTGGCATAATCAACAAGGAACATGTACGATGTTCCAATCACAAGAATAATTCTTAGACTTAGACGCCTCACCTAAGAATCCCTCTATGCTATAAACCAGCAATGTAGTATTAGCACATAATATGAACAATGATGATAAGAACCAGAACATCATCAAGCATCCAAATAAGTTGTAAATGCACATGACATAATCTTACAATAACCAAGAGATAACCACGAGACCATGAGAAACCATGAAATAACCATGAGATATCCATAAGCATGCAGTGCCTACTCCGATTCTATGAAGGCCACCTAGGCTGATCAGCATTAATGCTTTTTTCATCCGCTACCATATGGGTCTTTGAGGTTGCATGTTCATAGAAGCTAGAGTCCTAATATTACGACTTCCATGATGGTGCGGAAGCAAGGTAGCAGTGGGGGATGAGCTCGAGCCCATGGGCCTTCTTCATTACACTGCCATGGAGAAGGATCGCACTGATTCAAGTCATTCAGCACGACGCCTTGTTGTTCAAGCCGACGGCAGAAGCAAATACACTTGGAAACACAGCCGGATCTGTAGTTCAATGGCCCAAACACTATTTGCGACGTGAGATGAGTGTTTTCATTGTGCCTTTGTTCAGTTTCTAGGTGTTGTAGATGTTTGAATGTATACTATTTGCATTAAGAGATGCTGAACAAGGGAACAAACAATTGACGAGACTATCGAACAACTGTAAGCTCGTAGAGGGTGTTTAAGGATGAATAGATTAGATGAATAGATGCATTCTTGAGTCCGTCATCACGGACGCCTCTACGCAGCTCTCGTTCAAAAATTTAAAGGAGTGGGTTCGAAGGAGAGTGACCCAGACTAGGTAGAGGCATCCGTAACTCGAGAGTCGAGAATGGAATTGAAGGGATTATTGATGAATTTTTGGTGTGCAATTAAGGAATGCTTACAACCAGACTGAACCTCTTTCCTCCCGAGTCCTGGAGTAGAGGGATCCAGTCTGGATGGTTGCATTCTCGATGCTGGAGTCGAGAATAGGAGATGGTCGAGGCATTTTGGACTCGAGAGTCGAGTATACAACCACTAAGACTGAGCTTTTCTCCTCCTAAGTCCTGGAGAAGAGAGATCCAATCTGGATGGCCATATTCTTGACTCGCGAGTCGAGAATGCAAATGACTACTGCAAGCGTGGTAAAGAGGATGTTATGGCAAAGGAAGTAGAGTCGAGAATGCACTCTCGACTCGCGAGTCAAGAATGCAGGGAGAGAGGGTGTTACTGGCTGGGTGAGGCTTTCTCGACTCGCAAGTCAAGAATACACCCTTGAGCCTAAGCAAGTATACATGAATAGAGGGTGGTAGATGAATAGATTCGAATATGTCGAATGCATTCTCGAGTCGCTCACCGCAGACACTTCTACCCAGACTAGGCCTCTCCCATTCGAAAATTCGAAGGAGCAGATTGAAAGAGAGTGGCTTAGACTGAGTAGAGGCACTCGTGACTCGAGAGTCGAGAATGGAATTGAAGGGATTATTGGCAAATTCTGGACGGGTAAAGGTGAGGCGTGAGGTCGGGACGCCTCATCTAACGCTTGCGAAATTGAGGCCGCAATCTTCCAATCTAGTTGCGGAAAAGAAAGCGAGGTTTATTTATTGTGTTCTTTAAATCCTATGATTGCTTCTTTTTTTTGTGTAGCCTCTTTTCGTACATGCTTCTATTTTTATAGTTTTTAGAGCATCTTACTATCCCTAATACTATTTCCAGTCCCACAAATCCCGATTTCCAACTTGGGAGCTCCCTTCCGAAGATGAAGCTAGCCATGGATTCTTGTTCAAGCAGATTAGCCAGGTTTGTTCCCAAGACCCAGTTTGCTATTTTCAGATAGCTTAGGTTAAGGAACTTTATTTGGATGGGCTGTTTCCACTAATACAATGAAAAATCTTTTAGGATTGTGAGTCCCATTGGAAGCCTTTTGATAAAAAAAATCCTCAAGAAGTTTTCTGGTAAAAAACCATAAAATTCTTCACATTTTCTGGATAACCAGTTTTTTTGCTTAATCCTCCCTGCTAGCTTAAATTATGTAGGAAAATTACCTTTTTCTGTCCTTTTACCTACTTAATGACGTCATCCCTATGTTCTTCTGCACTATGCCTTGGTCAACGTACCTACCCATCCTAAACCCTCTTTTTGCACTTCTCAAGTTCGAGAATGGCTCACCCAGCCAGCAAAACACACTCTCACTGCATTCTCGACTCACTGATTGAGAATGACTCACTCACCCAGCCAGCCCGAGACCCTCCTTGCACTTCTCGAGTCCATTCTCGACTTGAGTCAAGACTGGCTAACTCATCCAGTAGAATACACCCTCCCTGCATTCTCGACTCGTGAGTGAAGAATGGCTCACCCAGCCAGCAAAACACACTCTCCTTGCATTCTTGACTTGTGAGTCAAAAATGGGTCACCCAGCCAGTCCGATACCCTCAGTGCACTTGTCGAGTCCATTATCGAGTCGAGAATGCCTCATCCTGCTCTATACTTGCCCAGATCAAGGGTGCATTCTCGACTTGTGAGTCTTGTTGTCATGTAAGTGGAGGAGTGAAAGGGAAGAACGATCGGCCAGCTACAAGTGGGAACAAATAATAGAGACAAAAAGATGGATTCAGGTCATCTGCCCTTCTTCTTTGAGATAGACTGGCAACCTATGAAGACCCAATGCCATGCTACCTTTCACGTGCCTCAGCTTCGTTATAGAATCTTATGCCTAGCTGCTAAAAGGAGAGCTCACAACCTTGATCTGGGGGCTCAAGCTGCTACTCTCCTTGATTGCAGTTTTAGTCCCTTAAATGTTCACTCTAAGCTGTTAGGCATTCCTTTTGCCATCCGTTCTAATGCTGCCGACTTATGGAATAACGTCATTGAGAAATTCTATCACAAAGTTGACTCCCTCAACTCAAAGTTTCTTTCTAAAGCAGGCCGGGCAATCCTAGCAAATTCGGTCATTGCCTCAACCCATGTATACCAATCTTTCTTCATCCTTGCTCCTAAGAAGGTAACAGAAAGCTTCAAGGAATTCTTGGAAGGTTTATTTCCTGTGGCAGCAACAGAAAATGCTGGACACCAGTCTCTATGGAAGAATGCTGCAAACCCAGGTCCAAGGGAGGGTTAGGCATTATCAATATCGAGAGGCATGCCACAGCTCTGGCAGCAAAATATTTCTTCAAGGCCATCACTGACAACATTCAGCATCCGGTTATAGTCCTCATTAAGCACTATATCCTCAAATGCAGACCATATGGATGGAATATCAAAATGTTGCTTCCAGATGTAGCCTTTTTTGAACTCAGGATCCCTACCAACATTCCTCCTTTGATAAGGAAATGGATTAGGACTTGGCAGCAGGTAAAAGGTATGTTTTCATGGAAGAAAGGTATTTCTCTTTCTCAAAATATCTTCTGGAATCCTTATCTCCTTGGAGAAAATAGCACCCACTGTCTTATCAGAAATTTTCCAGATCAAGCGAAACTATGGCAAGATAAAGGTTTGATTACAATTTCAGATTTGTTTGATGCTAACGGTCCTATTCCTTTCGATTCCTCCATTATTAGATATGAAGATGAAAGCAGCAGATTTCTTATAATGGCATCCTCAGTTACATTTCTCAAGCAGAATGGAATAACAACGATATTACTTGGCAATTTAGAGGGAGACTCTTCTTCAAAGTCAAGGAGACATACAAGTATCTTATGAGAGAACAAACGATGAGCATCCACCTAAAATGGGGGATATCTTATGATCGCTGCAGATCCAATCTCATACACCTTTGGAAATCTCCAATCAATCCTAAAATCAAAGCATTTATATGGCAATAATGGCATAAGAGCCTAGCCACAAATTGCAAACGCTTTAGCTGTAACTTTTCAAATTCTAATATCTGTCCTAGGTGCCTCTCTTATGCAGAAAATGAAGACCATTTATTCAGATCATGCTTCTGGTCCCAGTGGACAATTGAAATCTCATCTGAAGCTCTTCAACTCAATCTCTCTTTGGACAGTCCTGAAGACGACTTCTTCATACTAGACTCTCCCAGACATTGGAGCTTCTATATCCTTCTCTGGAGAATTTAGAAAGGCAGAAACAAGCTGGTTTTCTGCAATGAAATAATATGGCCTCAAGCCATTCTCTCCCAAACCAACTATGATGTGTCTTGGATTTATAAAATCAACTCATAAGCTTTTTTATTTTGCAGGAAAATTCTTCCTCATGAGTAGACGGATCTCCTTCCCAAACAAGAAGTATGAAGACATCCAGAAATGGGCTGCTGATTTCCTGACAGGCTGCTCCCTCCATCATTTCGAAGAGGATTGTGACTGCACCTGCTCATGTGCCCTTGGACCAGATCTGAAGAGAGAATTCACATGTCAGGCTACAGATGCAGCGGGAAAATATGACTTCACCAAATCAAGAATATTGCAAGATGACAATGATCACAAGGGGGCCAGACCCCCTAGATGAAGCTGGCTACTCTTCTGGATAGCCCAAAATTGCCTCAACTTCTATCATTAGATCTGATGAAGGTGCTCGACATCATGATGAAGAAAACTCAAAACTTTGTTAAATTCTGCCACCTCTGTGCAGAGTTTTTGATTTCTGTTTTATAAACCCTTTTTCTTCAAAGTTGGAACAATTAAAACTAATTCCATTTACCATATGGCATCTTACGCCTTGGTAATCGGATATATCTTGTTTTCTAAGCCTCAATTATGTGATGGCTAGTTCTGGGTGGACACTCCCCACATAAGTAGTCAATTTTGTTCTCCTTTTTAAAATATAAATATAATACCATCCTTCAATCAAAAAAATAAAAGGAGAGCTATTGAAAATTCTAGAATTTCCACTTCAAAGCAATTAGAGACTGATAATTGAGTCACCATTCTTCTGCACACCGTAGGAGAAGATAAACAATGAGGCCTTTATATTCGGCCACCATTACTTGAAGTGGTTGATGATGAATATAAGGATTTAAATGGTGGATCAAGCATGTAGTTCGTCCCACTTCCAGGTCAGGGTTGATCAAACAATACAGAGCTTTCTTGAAAGCCAAGAAGGCACAGTACATTGTGATATCTGAAATGCTCTACCCCCTTGATGGGAAGCCTCGAACATTCTGGAGAAGAATGTTACACAAACCTATGCGACCTACAATTAACATCTCCTAAGAACAATGGGAACAGTACCTGCTGCAGCCTTGCGGTCCCATAAATGAGGTGCCAGAAAAGACAGACTCAAGGCTGCATACTTGGATGGTATCTAGACCATAGCTATAAGGAACCAAGTTCCAAACTTGGTTCCCATTCCGAACTCCGTTCTAAGGGGTCCTGAGTTCCGGGAACCCCCAAGCAAGTTCCCAATATGGGTGCTACTGGAAACTGCGGTCCGACGAAATTCCCATTATGGAAACTCTGTTCTCAGTAGCAAAATTCGAAATATGTATTAAAAAAAAGCTTCTCTCCTCCCCCAAAACTCTGTTTGTTGCGTTTTTTGGAAAGGGGCAGCCGACTGTCAGAACCGATGGCTTGCTAGAGACAAGGAGGAGACTGTGTAGATGAGCCTCTGCTGGTCATTATAGAGAGCACAACGAATCCAACAACTCAATTTGCCTTTCAAAGAGGTATTTTTGATGATTTTTCATGTGTCTAAGGATTCTTGCTCACGAATAGTGGTCCTATCTCCATGCATGCTATGCTTACTGTGTAAATGATGAACATACATTATTAGACTTCATGCTGCAATAGAATATGGGGCCTCTCTAATATTTCTGAAATTGGAGCATAACTTCAATTTCTGAAACTTTGCGTTGTAACCAGAGTACTAATTGGATAATTTTGTATGAATTTGATCTATCGTGCTGTAAAGATTTTGTTGCCTTAGAACTATGGTTCTGTTGCATCATCCAAGCTGTACAAACTGACATCTAATCCTTATTATTAGATTATTCAAGTGATACTGCCATTTATAAATGATGACGGATAATAATGAAGTTAATAAATACTGGAAGCAGCATCATGGAAGTTATCATGGTGTTTTTTTTGTTGTTGCAATCTGTTGTTATTATTATATAAATGATAGTTTGTTGTCTTCAAGTGTTGATGCAAATTGCTCTCGTCTCTCTCCAAGCATGTAGGTGAGTTGGGCATTCAAACGTACTTTGTCTTTGTCGCTTTTTGTCTAGCTTGCAAGCTTGAAGGTAATGCTTTATCTATTAGTTAGTTCTTATATGTGATGATGTATACTTAGAATTGAATATCTTATTGTTATCTTTTGCAGGATGAAGAATGGAAATATTAATATTATATGAATAAAAAGCGAATGAAACTCTAATACTTAATTATGTGTTTGAGTTAATATATTTCACTAAATATATTATTGTGTTGTATATAATGTCAGAACTAAAAGCTTATAACTTCTTAAAATTGTTGTTTTTAAACTCTTGATGAGTGTGAAGAAATGATTTTACCTATTTGTGTTCATACATTAGTATGTATCATATTTTTTCTGTTCTAAGTGTTCTATAATGATCTATATATAAAGAGAACTCCAAAACCATTTTTAAAATTATAAATTTCGAATGTTGGATGTTCCTGTTTCGATCCGTTTCAGTTCCTATTCCGAATTTTGGGTCTAAGTTCCCGTTTCATTCCTGTTCTAGGTAACTATGATATATAGATAGAGCTGTTAAAGTGGGTAGAGCCATAAAGTATCCCCATCTTAGCTAGACTCTTCAATAGAGCACTTTAAGAAGGCTTTCCCTTGCAAATGATCGGATAGTCGTTCTAATGTATAAGGTAGATGATCCCCACTATCCCACTAACTCCTGCACAATCTTGGTCAGCTTGTTGTTGGCAAAACTGTTGGCTGAAATTCTTGAGCAGCAATTGATGGCATGGGCAGAGGAAATAGAAGTACGTGCCTTAACACAGGCATGGTTCACCTAAACATCCCATCGTCGACCATATTTCTATGTTGCGAGCCCTAATAGAGGACATCAGAAATAAACGACAAGAGCGTCTTAGTTTCTCATGCTTTCGATTTTCACGGTTTGCAGACTAGAGGTCTTTCTCATTGTATTTCTTCATTCACTCGTAGCACTATCAAGAGCACGCCAACAACAAGACACAAAAGTACTTATCATCGGCCAGCAAGGACAATCACTCAATCACTAAGAAATTGCAACACACAACAAACGTAGTATACAGAGAGGCCCTATGAAATCGACAGTCCTGCATCCGCATCCCAAGTATTACTAGGTCTACTCTTGCTTGCTTTAACAGATCCACTCATTAGTGCATATGTGTGCTTCTACAGGTTCCATAGACAGATATGAGATCTGGTTCCATTTCACTTTCAGGAGCTTGCATGTTCTCAATGCCCTTCCTATTGAGGTTCTACTATATCTGTATGTCCCATATCATGCTTTCGAAGGCCTCTAGCATCTTCCTATCCATACCAGTGCATTACCTTTCGATCTTCTATCATTCTCCCAAGTGAATCTCACATTCTTTCAAGTTGCTCCAAACATACACAATTGCACAAAGCCTCTATTACAACTTTACGAACTTTATGCTTACAAGAACATGCAGAGCCTCCTACATTCAAGTAAAGAGTAAAGGTAACACTCTTATCGCCAACTAGGATTGTCGTCATTTTCGATTCCATTGTGTCCCTTTAATTAATTTCGTGACTACAGATAGCAAGATTTAGATAAGATATTATGAAGATCGCCAAAGTTCCGCCTCTAAATCCTTCACTTCTAAAACATGACTTCTGTGTTTGTACGTTGCCATCGCACTGATCAGAGGTCCAGTCCATAGGATCTCATTCCATTTCATTTTTCACATCAACCTCCATGTTTTGAAGCCCAGGGGGTGCACCTATTGTATAGGGGGTATGCCACCTACGTGCAAGGGGTCGGCAAAAACCCCCTTGTATACGCATTTAAATTTTTTCAGAAACCCCCTTTCCAGCCACATACAGTACCAAAACCGCCCTAAAAACCCCAAAAAGCTACCCCTAGGTACGAGTATATGTACAGTTTAAGGGGAAAACAAACTCTTTCGGGTCACTCACATGGTTTGTACGGCCAAAACTATGTGAACCCCCCTTGTTTTGAAGGCCTTCTCTATCCAGATGCTACTATGTCCACATGCATTCCCATAACACATTCTCATATTGACCTTCGATTTCCTACTATTTTTTTAACTAAAGCTCAAAAATAACTACTACTTTGTTAAGTTGTAGTTCTATCTCATTGATGAATAATACTTCATAATCTTGCATAGAAATTTCCAAGTCAGATCACTTAATGTTGCTACTTGAGATAATGTGTTCTTCAAGAGTACCACGGAGGGCTTTAATCACATCAGACTTTATTTGCCCAACCTGATTGAGCACAAAAGTCCTGGTTCATGCACTAGCCACCAGTTTCCCTTGGGACATAAAAGTAAGCCAGTCCATAACCAAGCAATTTATGATATTGTTCAGGTTCTTAATTCTGGATATTTCCTAGGGTTTACTCTATCCACACCTATACTCCTGATTACCTTAGCAGTGGATCTTTTGTTCCTTTGATTCATTTCTCTGGTTGTAGCTAGCTGTAGCTTGCTTTTAAAGGTTTATTGTTAATGCATTGGACCGGGTTAATACTACACCCGTCCTTATTTATTTGCATAGATGAGGTGGTCTTTGCACGAACAAAGCATCTAAGAAGAGCCACAAAAAACAGGGAACATACTTTAAGCATTGAGGTGCAACTTCTCCAGGTTATTAGTTTCGTATTACAATGTCTACATGAGCATGAGTTTTTTATTCTAAATGCTTTGCTATGATGCTATTGATTATTATTTGCATTATGCCAAGGTAGTTAAAGTTCTTTGCATTACGTCAAACGAACTAGAAGCCATGGCCTTTGGCTTCACAGTTACATGGTAGCCCTCTTCAACATTCACAAAAAGAAAGATATCGGGGAAATATAAACCTAATTGGTAAGATATGCGTATTCATAGCATTGTGTATGGTTTATCCAGAGCACTCAGTTCATAGAGCTGCTATATTACCATCCCTTCCCAAGCATCTTTTTCGTGCTTATTTTTCTTTTACTTTCTATTTGATAAAGTTTAGGAATGATAGAGGAGAATGAAGGGAGTGGCCCGATAGAAAGTTGAATTTTGTTTCCAATCTATGTTTAGAAGAAGAATCGGAATATCTAGGTCTTTTGTATGAATTCTTGTGTATTATAATTTGAAAAATTTGCTAGTATCGGGTACATGTAGCTGATGAAGCGAGATGTCTTAATCCTTGAATATTAGTATTTACAAATTTTCTATTTTTGAAGTCTTTTCGTCTACTCATAGGATGTTTTAGATACGGTTAGAGGATAGGATAGAGCCGGATCCAGGCGAGGAATAGTCCTGCAAAAGGAGAGCTAGACAAAGCATCGGCCTGGAAGGGAGAACCTTGACTCATATACAGGATCGAGACCCGGCAGATCGAAAAAAGATATTCAGTACAATTCGGCTTCCAATAACTCAGCAGCAATATCGGAGTAGAAAATGGAAGTAGGGATACAGAATTAATGGGCAAACAGAAGGAAATGGATCGAGATATGCCTTGAGAACAACGGAATAAGGATAAAATGGCAATTTTTCAAATGCTTCAATTTTTCGAACACTCGCTCAAACACTGCTCAAATTAAAGAGATGTTGGGACCCAAATATTCCAAGATAGAAAGATCCAAAAAGCTGAATACTCGGCCAAATTTGTGATTGGAAAGCTAGACATAGTCGTCAAATCAAAGACACATTAAAAATTATAACCCCAGTGATTCTATATTGAGGAGGATGAAAGGTACGGGCGAGCGTAATTAAAAGCGGGCTTAGATTAAATAGAGTATTAAAGACAGTAGGCTACAGACCCCAGAAGGATAACTGCGAGTGCCAGGTGGACGAATGAGGGAGGGTATACGGATTTAACAACAGCTAGGGCTTAGACATAGGATCATCCGGATACATGAGGATTTCCAGCATTTAAGAAGGCGTATACAAGAGCGGGAGAATTGGAGCAGATAACCTAAAGGATAAGTACAGAACAAATAGAATGGACGAAGGAGGTAAAGTGGTAAGCGCTATAGCTGGGAAGGCGGGTGAATCGGGCAAGACTGTAAATCACCTCGAGGCGCTATAAGATGGACAGGGGGAAGAAAGTAGCCGAGGTGATAGAAGACGGGCCTATGATCAAGATGAAGAAGTCTGGAGTACCATGCAACTTGATGGTGCCGTTCAACAAGGAACTGGAAGATATGGGGCCATGGTGCCTGTGCAACGGATGATGTCTATGCCTGGAAAGGGGGTTAAATTCTTGTGTAGCTTGCAGAAGGGTACACTACCTGCACTACGACCGCTTGCATCATCCGCAAGAGATGAAGGAATAGAATAGAATAAATTTTTTAACGTCCACGGAGACCCATACAACCTCAAATTTCTAGAAATAATGGGGGTGTTGGGTGATAAAAATGACACAGTGAGACAAGATGACAAAGTAGTGCAGAAATCCAATCGACACCAACATGTACTTCTAGTAGGAGACTATGCCAAGGTCTGTGTGAATTGTTGTGAAAAGAACCCAATTGATTATATGTGCAAGGTATTTCATACCAGGGGGACTGAAAATATTAAAAAAGAAGGGGAATCATCCACAAAGAAGGAAGAAAAGGGACAGAAGAAGGATGAACCAGGGCCATCCTCAACTCGGTCTGTACCAAGGACTGATCCAGCTCGGTCTGCACCAAGGTCTGCCCCAACTAAATCCACACCAAAATTGAATTGAATGAAATAGCTCACAACCTGGTATCGTCATTCAAATGTGCTAAAAAAAAAACTAGCAAAAAGGCACGCCAGAAGCCACAGAAAATAAAGGCGCAGGAAAATAAGGGCAAAGTAATATGCACTGAATTAAATTGGATACCAAAAGATAATGAAATGTCATTTACGTCTTTTCCAAAATTTCTATATTAGTGCATGAACGGAATCTTTTAGGAAAAACATACTATGTAAATATAATTGTATCTCTTATATCTTATCTACAAGGGTGCTTTGGGGTTATAAATGTCCACATGATGATGACACAGACCTCAATAAAGATGTTTGAAAATACTAAAACTATATGGTACCTTCTATGGGCTTTTATGATGAACACCATATGATAGGATACATGCAGTATTTACAGACTATCTGCTGAACTGTGCTATTATTGTGAATTATGTGGTCAAAATAAATGAACAAATCAGTTGATTACCTAAGCAACAATTCATAATAGTAAGCAAACAAACGTTTTCTTGAGCATGTTGATCGGCGTTCTAGTTAAATGTTTTTCGGTAATGGGCTCTTGGCTATTTGAAGAATGCAAGATGAGATAGAGAAGTGTTGTATCTAGATTTAGGAGAAGGATGAATAAATTGCAGAGGATCTTAAAAAAATAAGTCCATGAACTACCAAGCCATGCACTGATCCATTACATCTAGAAAAATAACAGGACCAGAGCAGATGTTATATTCTTATATTATATCTTTTAGAGATAAATAAAGCTCACCTTGCGAGAAAGGAAGTTCATTACATGCTTTATCATAAATTTATGCCCCAAGTCAATTGAATGAGGCCAAGAATTGGATACAACTATTACATGAATTACATTAGGTTTTGTGAGTATTTCACCTTGTTTTAATATGCTCGCCGACTTGAACTTGCAAGATTAGCCATTCGTTGCTTTTGTTGGTGTGAATCCATCAGGAGTTGTGTCAGGAGATGGATGGATAGATGGATCCGTCAGGAGTTGCGTAAGGTCATGAGGATCGTTGGATATAGGATGGATATATGAACACGTCAGATTGCAGATTCCGATAACTGTTTGCTAGAAAGAAGGCATCTGTTGTTAGAAGGTTGAAGTGTATCCATTCTTGATGGTTTGCTTATGTTGGATGATGTATTTTAAATATTGTCATGAACAAAATGAAAGTTGAAATTTTCTAATATGTACAAGATATGATATCATATTATACTACACCAGAAGGTTTTAGCAAGATAGGACTAGTTAGGTTTTCATTTAGGCAAGGTCAAATTTACCAGGCATTTAAGCTCGGAATCATTCATCTAGACTTAATGCTATTCAATAGTGGTTGTTATGTTTTTGCTGGGTTTGAAAGTGGATTTTCTTCAATTGTAATGAAAATGTATTTTTCATCATATGTAATAGGTCTTAGGCAACACCTATTGAAAATAAATAAAAGTTCTATCTGAACGGCAAAATAGCGAGAATGTTTGTTGTGTTTTACATACATCTCTGTAGTATAAGATAGTAGATAATCTTATGTTTAAGAAAGATCATTAGTACCATGTATGATCTAGTTTGGAGAAGAAATAAATCATTGTTCATTTTCATTGGCTTATCCTTGGCATTCAGACTATTTGAAGGTCAATGTATGGAAATTTGGACGGTAACAATGTTCGCGTAGAAATTGGGTTGTAGATTCTTGAAACTACTTTCCTCGTGACTAAAACTGGAAACATCCTCCAACAAAAATTTCTACCATAAACAGAATACATAGAAACAACGACGTATAATATAAATCCATATAATTTAAAACTAGTTATGAATGCCTGGCGTTGTCGGGCTTTAGTAACAACCTTAAGTGATATTTGGAGGGCAAGTGTCAACATATATAGAGGTTGAAACTTACATACCTCGAATTGCTTGATAAACGATGTTTCTGCTTAGACAGGAAGGTAGTGGAGGTGAAGGTGACATATGAGAGCCTGTGGATGCGAACAAAACAAAACAACCATTTCTCATTTCTCTAGGAATACAACTAAGGAATGAGGCTTTAAGGAGAAATGGTCTATGCAAAATTCTTATCTTAAAGTTTGATTTGACTTGGCATGATTTGCAAGCAAGACATAAATGATCTAGATTCATAATCTAGATTTATATGCATACCTATTGGTAAAGCCTCTAGCTAGAAATAAAGTTATCTCAAGTCACTTTCATATTTAGGCAAAGGTTATAGCTAGAAATAAAGGGGACTTGATTTTGCAGTCAATTCACAAAAATGTGGGCAATCAATTCGGAATTGATTCACAAAGTTGTGGGCAGTATGATTGTCCTCCAATAATCATGTAGCTCCATAGTGTCCTTTCAGAATGGTGCGGAATTAAGCTACCCTAAATTTTTTGGTCATTTTCCTCAAAAGTCTCATTGAGAGATAGCATCGGTTGGAAAAAACTTGCTTGGCCTATAGAATTCTTGAAGTATACACATGCAAAAGATGGAGGACATGTGCAAGAAAAAATTTCAAGAATTGAATTGGTTTTTAACGTCCTCGAAGACAAATTGGTCTATGGGACATAATACAATGAGCACCTTTGGTTCCGGGTTCGAATCGTTGAAATTTCATATAGATGTTTCTAGTAAGTCATTGCTATAACAATGAACATGGGCAATTCTAGCTGTGTCTTACTTGTGACATGTGCTATGTAAGTCCTACAAATTCTATTCCATTCAGATGTAAGGACATCATTATTTGAGATAACAAAATAATCAAGTAATGCGAGATGACATATCTTTTAAGATGCGTTTAGAGTGTTGTCCTCATAATTGGGTCTCATCGAGGACCCTATTGCCTTTTTGAATTTCTATAATCAACAATACTTCACTGGATAAGAAATAATAATGCATCATCGATTTAATAATATACGCCTAACTCTTATCATATAGTTTCCTAGTTAGATGATGTGCCATCTATGCCATTACAATGAAACACGTGGTAAGTTTCAACAAAAAGTTGACAAATTTAGATAGTTACTTGTTCTTTTTTAGAAAGTTGCTATGCGCTTTCTTACACATTAAGAGAGGAGACTTTTGCAAACCTTGGCCATGCTTGAACTCACCATCGTTTTACAAAACCAACACATTAATTGAGGAGGTTTTCAGAGAGAGCGTAACCACCATTTTATTGCAATATTCACTTACATGTGCATTATATGCCTTTTAACACATTAGCACAACATTTTCAAACCTTGGCGCTTTAGGATATTTTTACAAAACATAATAATTGAGGAGGTTTCCACGCACATCATAATATAGAACTTTATGATTATGCATTATTAACTTCTATTGGAGCATTTGCAATGTGATTTTCCTTAGCAAACTATTAAGTGGCCAAAAAAATGGAAGGCATTAAAAAGATGGGTGACAATTATTAGGCAATACCACACTGTAGTGTTGACTAAGCCATTTTACCAGCCTTAAAAAGATTAATGTACTCTTTACTTTGAGTCTGTTTATAGCCAGCCAAGTGTAGTATTTGAAATTTTTACCTAGTTCTTTAACAGGGGATAGGTACACTATTATGTATTTCTTCGATATGCTGTCAATAACCATAGAACCTAATACACTTACACATGGAAGGTAAGGAGACCTAAATTGCGGAAACTTCAACTTGAACTATGAGCTTAATGCTTTAGAATAAGGAATGCTGAACATATATCAGCAGTTTTCGAAAACTTCAACTAAAACCACAGGCTCAATGCTTCAGAATAAGAAATGCTGAACACAAATCAATGGTTTCACTTTCGAATAAGAAATAATGGAATACAAACCATTGTTTTTAGGCTATTTCTTGTTAGTAAGGCATATAAAGTATCGAGAAATTATACAATTCAAATCACAAAAGTATTAGCATGAACAAATGGAACTTGAGATTGGGATCATTTTTACTTGACGTATCTCTTAAAAATCGATCTTAAATTCATATATCTGATGCTCAACCATCAAATATGAAAGAATTAAAAGGCAACTTACAGAACGTTACCATCTATTCTTTTGCAGAAACGATCCTGTTGCACCAAGTGTCATATCTCATGTCATTTTGTGACATTGCACTATAGTCCACTGCCTACATCCAGTTCCTGTTTTTTGGATATCGTTCAACCAATGTGGCATGGAAACAATATTGTACGACAACAATATTATGAACTGACTGCAACATAAAGAAGAAATTATATTTGAACTAATACCCAAAATCTAAGGACAGATTTCTATAGAGATACAATGTTGAATGTGAATCCTTTGAGAATATTACCTATAGAAGCATATGGTACCAACTTGTAACTGGAACCTGCAACACACCTTATGATACCTTAAATTGGAAATACCTAATATCCGGACACCTGCTTCAATGCATGCAATAGAACGTCAAAGGAAGTGGTATTCCTGGTATCACATAAAGGATGAAAGCAAAAGAAACACGATCAAGAATTGAAGTTATACATACTCATGCAGACTGCAACTACAAATTTGTAAATTAGAAACTAAAGCAGATGTCATATGATAGAAGATTTAGAGATTTGCTTCTTAATATAGGTTAGAAGAATATTATAGCTTGAACCCAATAATATCTTTTACAATACATCTAGAAGTGGGCAATAATACTACAGTCTAGACTCAATGCTTCATACCTTCATTGTGGCCATTCAATGTTGAAGCATTGCTGCTATAAATTTGCAATAACGCAATTTATTCAATAACAATAAGGAAATATTGTTTGCAAAAGGAAATCTGTGAATGAAAGATGTCAACTGTTCAGTTTGTTACAGCAATCTGTAAAAACTGTATTTTATCTATCCAAGTTTAGGTCTACACCTCTATTTCTTAAAAGCAGAGTGATAAGTACATGTAAAATTGAAACATTGTCCACTCCAGATTTTATGCGATTATAAACAGGAGCTCATATTACACAATCATAACACAAAAAAAAGGACATGCATCACTCTAGGAATCTGCAACAAACACTCACTAAGCCTCTATTTTTTACAAATGTAAAACGATTATAAGATTGAAACCAATACCTAGTCTGCTCCAGACTTTGACACGACCATGAAGAGTCCTAGTTTTACACTATGCAGCCTTAATAACACAAAGGAGCCTTGTTGATGCTTACAAAATAAGCTGAGCAGTTGGTATTCTAAAATTTCAAAAAGAAAGAATACAATCATTTGTTGTTTTGCTTCTAAAAGCTTTGCCTTTCCCACAACAATCTGATTGCTTGATAGAAATGATGCTAATATAAGCCCCCATTCATATCCCAAGGTTATGAAATGAAGCAATGCAGAAGCAGGAAATCATGGACGTTTTTGCAACCTGCATTTTGGCCTTTAAAAACATGATCAAATCATCATAAACAAAACATAAAAACACTCATCCAAGGTGTCACTTTTAGTGTGTAACAGCGGAAACATGGTAGTCAACCATGCTATATTACTTTTTTCAGTGCCACCAGCAAGCAGCTTGTGGCATTTACTTGTGTAATTATTGAAGCACAAACAGTCAGGGACATATCATTTTCAGGTAGACCCATGCAAACATCTAAGCAATGTGAAATCAAATGGAGAAAGGGTCTTACATGCAGGACAGCATACACTCATTGCAGTGGTATCGTAAGTCTGCTAAGTGTATGCATTGCTGGAAATATTCTTTTCGAGTAAGATTTGCAGCTTTATGATTTCTGAAGAGTATGACGTACAACGTAATGAGTGTAAGGAAAAATTATAAGCATGAAAGTATTTGCAGTAGCGTCTTTGATCTGTTGGAATAAACATAAAATATTCTGTGATGTGAACTCACAAGCAAAGGTTTACCTGCTTAATGCAGGTCCTCTTTCGCATATCTATGTGGTTGGAAGAGCTGCAAGTGTAGATGCATATGATTGTCAGTGACAACAAACAATGAAATCACAGAAAGTGTTTCTAGCCCACCTTGTAATGCTTTATCCACGTGAAGTTTAGAATAGGAGCCCATGTTCCTACATGATAAAGAACAAAAATTTGAGCTCCATTATTCATATGCATGGCAAAACATGTTCAGGAGTATCTTTCAAGCACTATCTACAATAAATAGAGATGTCGATGAATGAGTGCAGATGTAACATATTCAAGCATGAGTTAGTTGTTCCTATAGCCATGAAATAAGTGAACAAAAGCAACAAATTCGCAACACTACGAAGATAGGGTTCAAAAGAAAACTACAATAAATAGAGATGCTGATGAATGAGTGCAGACGTAACATATTCAAGCATGAGTCAGTTGTTCTGTAGCCACGGAAAATAAGTGAACAAATGCAACAATTTCGCAAGAACAATTCAAATATAGGATTCAAAAGAAAACTACAATAAAAATAGTTGTGCATGTGCAGACTATGGCATGATTTCTAAAACCTATTTGCAAGAAGCCTCATAGCTCTGCTCATGATGAACCTCAGAAATTTACCTGGTAAAATCCATGGAAGATTATTGCTCATAGCTGGCGCTGATCCGACCAAAATTTGTTGCAAGAAAAACCCCATCGGTCCTTTTCTTCTGCCCATAATTATCATATATGCATGCCGTCATATATGCATGCCGAAAATTGGAAGGGGGCGAATCGAATGGGGCAATCGATCTGTGCTTAGATTGGAAAGAAAAAAAATGAAGAAATTTAATCATAGTGAAAGAATTTTTTTGGATTTTTGGAAAATCGGTTTTTTTTTTTTTCCGGCAGCCAAAAGCTACAAAACCTTAGGGAAATCACTTAAAAAAATTCCAAATTTTTTTCCTCCAAACCGGAAAATCCAAATTTAAACAATAAGACAATAGCATGTGCATACATGAATAGAATGCGTTGTAAGAAGGTTTGCAAAGGTGGCCTCATTTGGCCTAAAACCTTGGTGCTGCATATATTAAAAACGTTGTTTGTTCCAACTTACCATGACGTGTACAGGCTGCAATAGTGGCATGCTAAAAAATGTTCCAACTTACCATGTTGTGCACAGTATGCAACACTGTATTAAAGCATAAATCGAAGGAAGAAGTAGTATTGATTACCAAGTCTAATAGCAACCTTAGAATTCTAACTACCTAACCATTCTGCCGATGATAAGCAATAAGAATGAACTCAATGGCACCAATTCAGAATGTTCTATACAATGGCAATTCTAATTTCGCATGTTACTCCAGCACCAATGCTTGCATGCCTAGGGACTGTATCTTGTTGCAACACTGATTCTCCAACTACATCCATTTTGACAAATTCCAGTTCAGACTTGATGCCTGCTATTCATTTGCTTCGTGATATTTCAGATGAGCCTAGCAATGTCTCGTCTCAGTGGGAAAACAATGAAGTAAGTGCCTATGACATCTTTATGGAAATAGCATTTCAAATCTCAATTAGAATCTTGATTGGTCGTAGATAATGGCAAAGACTCCCCATTCTAGACATGAAGATACCGAAGCTATATCTCGGATAGGGGTAGTCATCAATCTGATTGGGATGAAGGCAAGCTTGGCAATATGGAGGTTGAAAAAGAAAAAATTATTTGAGGACATTGAGCTTACAAGAGGCTCTCGGCCATTTGGAGCAAATGTTCAAGCAGCCTTCTGTTGAAGAAATTATAGATATCATGCAAAAGTATAGGAAAATAAGATATCTATTAAGCCACTCCTCCCATGGGCATTATTCTATCCACTTTCTCTATATCCTAATGCTTCTCCTTTCCTCAAGGGGGTGCTAGCTGCTTGTGAGACTGTGCGCACTTTGTTTCAGTTTCATCCGATGGCCCACACAAGATCCTACAACCAGTTGCTAGTGGATCCCTTTGGGTGACGGCTGGCGGATTGTCCCTTGGTCTCTTCTGTCCATCCATTGACGCAGCGTCGATGGTGAACAACGGGTGTGCTCACAGTATCTGCATGGTATGATGAGACAAGATTGTTGACATGGAATGAGTTCAGATTGAAGTTTCTCCTGTGACGCTCCCTGAACATATACGACACTCGGACGTATACATACGGCGATTTTCCCCTCCCATGGCAACCAACTCACCATGAGCAGGGCCCTCCGTCTAACTCGGGCCATCTAGAAGAAGATGCTCAAGTGAAGGACACAGAGGGGTCATTCGGCCCACGCCTTCAATGGGGCTCCTACGTCGCGGAAGCATGAATACAAGGTTAGCACACAGCATAATCATATCATAATTTACCACCACGAGGGGTGGCACGTCCATCCAAGTGACAACAACAAAGAATATACATTTAATGCTAGGGAAAACACCCAAACCCATGGTTCTACCCTGGCTCCGACTCCAGTGAGGATCGACTGACGGCTAGGTCTCAAGAGATCAGCAGACCGAATCTTGACATGGCGTTGGCTGGCATAGAACATCGGCTAGGGTTGTCCACTCCATCCGCCCCTCCTGTGCACACTTTGCAGATGAGTCCAATCATGCTATGGCGTCACTATAGCCTTCCGGACATGCAGACTCAAGGTATCACGCTTTCGAGCCTACTCCAGGGTTCATGAAGCCCCGTCCGATGAGGCAGGTCAGGGAAGCGTCCCCTTCCAGGATCACAGTGGTTCCATGAGTGAGCTAGAGAATACGTGCCGCATCAGCGACCCCCGCATCCGTACCCGACTTACTCACCCTAAATCTACTCAAAGCACAGGGTGCCCCATACGGGTCACACCTCTGCACCCAGGGAGTGTCAGACCCATACCCGGCCCTCTACGTGACCGGCTATCAGGCCTAGCCCACTGTAGGAGTCTCAGGAGCCTTTTATGTTCGTGCAAGACCCCACCCCCACTTCACCACTGCGTCCCTTATCTGGTACTAAGCAATTCCATAGCATCCACGACTCGGTGGTCTCTTGTGCACAGGCCGCAACTAATGGGAAATACAGGGATCAACCTAGGGGTATACTACTAACATGGCTCAGAGGTCTCTACCCCCCCTTAATTCCCCCATTTCCAGAGTAATACTATGCAAAGAACTATCAATCCATCCTTTAAGAGCAAGACCCGAATCAGAATTAAAGAGAACTCACCTTTACAATCAAGGGTTAGTTCCTACAAGTAAAGCACAGAGAGAACAGACAAAACAACACACAAGTGCCCAACAGGGGCGCTACCCTAGAATTCTCAAGCTATACTAACCACTCACCTAAGTTCCTGCTGGATCCGTTGTCGTTTGGTGCTTCCATCTTCCCTGGACTTGGCGCTCAGCTCGGGACACACAGGTAAAGGTGCTTGGCAAAGGTGGGCGCTCAGCTCCTGCTTCTCTTGGACGATTTTGGGAGAGATGGGGGTGGTGATCCACCTTGATGGCTCAAATTAGCATCCCCCATGCTGACCAATCGAGTTTGGCCAACCATTAATTAACTTAATTAATCCATCCATCTTATCTTATATCTTCTTATATTATAATGTTTTAATGTAAGTCTGTAGTGCATCGCGCCCTAAATTGGGCGGTTGAGATTTAACCTAAAAGATGGACGGCCCAGATAGCCCACGGTTGGCTCTGGCCCAGATAGCCCACGGTTTCTTTTTGCCTTTTCTGGCTCTGGCGATAGGAAGAGGCTGTCGGATTCCTTTAGAAAGAGGCCGTAGTAGAGCTTCAGGGTTTCATTTGAGCATATTAGAGCCTGTCAGAACAGAAACGAGGGTTTTAGTGCTTCCTATTGAGAATTTGTGTCTATCGTCCATGACTATGGCGGAAATATCTGATGCAGTTCTGTTCTTCGATTTTGGGGATAGCATGGACCAGATTTTTTAAAAGTATATTGCCTTGAACTGTCTATTCCGGTGGCTTGGCTTCGCTTTGTTAAATTTATTGTTCTTATACTCCTCTAAATGGGAAGGATTGATCAATCACCAGGTTTGCCATTGAATTGTTATGGCCAGTCAGCACGTTTGTACTGGCAAAGAGCCTGTTTTTGTAAGAATGAAGGCTATGAAACGAATGAATTAGAGTAGCTCAAGCAGTTTGAGCTGTAAGCTATAGATTTCGGCTGCTGCAAAGCCGTTATTGGAAGCTGGTAGTAAACCTTATTCCATTTCCAGTTGTTGAGCAGTGAGTTCCGGAAGGCTCGGTATCTGTCAAAAAAGCTAAGATAAGTAGCTGGATTTGATGGCTGAAAGATTCGGCAGCCACTGCCTTACTGATTTGCTTTCCTATGGCCAGAGGCGATGGCACATGATCTGAATCAAGGCACAAGAAGGAATGGTAGTATTTGTATGGTGTTTTCCCAGATGATCTTTGCTTTTGTCTGGAATCAGAGGGCTCCGCATTGCTCCAAATGGTGGCTTGGTCCTGTTCAAAATGTTGAAGGTTGATTGTATCTCAGGCTGACAGTATGCAGTATCGGCATTTTGCAGAGTCATTTCTGCAATTCAGAGCATAACACAGTTTTTGTCACAGTATCCAGGCAAAGGTATTTTGATTTTTTTCTATATGCAACTCGCTTCAATTTCTTTCTCATTCCATTCTTTATAAATTCAAGGGTTCTGCACATTCTAGAAGAAGTTATGCTTATAGTTTTTGCAGCTCCTTAGCTGGATGAAAGTTGGAACCTGTAGCAACTTGAACTGCCTCAAGTATTGTCTCCAGAAAGTATTTTGGCTCTTTTTACTTTTCAGGGAAGGTAAATTTAAGTTTCATGCTTCGAAATGGATCATTACTTTAATTCTTATAGATTATCTAGCCAACTATATAAATGAAACCCTTTTGCTTCATTGGATTTGTCTGAAACGTTTTATGCTTTCCAAGGCTAAGATTGATATCTAAAAAACAGTGTTTGTGAATAGAGCAATATAACTTCTAAAGTTTCTAGCGGCAGCCAGCGAGAGCTAATAGTGTCCTTGGACTTTGATAGCCAAGGTGTCCCAGACTTCCTAGCCAAGGTGTCTAAGTAAGCCTTTTCAATGCTGCGAATTTCAACACCTAATGTTGACATTGCAATTAAATTGTATTGTAGGTAAACAATTGCTGAAGTAAAGTCAGCTTCAATTTAATGGAAGCTTCAGTTGGTCCATTTCAAGCAAACCAATTTTTGCTTTGGGATATTGTGTGCACATGCTTCAAAATTTTGTGCTATAAAGGTACTTCCAGCTTTTCTGTTATACATAATGAATTTCCATATTGCATTTGGCAAGTACCTTCCTCTCATGTCTAAGGATTCTCATGAGAATACGAGCTACAATGAAGAAGTTAATGTTCCTTTAGGGAGTGTGTTTCCTCTTTGAAAGATCAGAGCAGGGAGAAGCACAACACCAAGCAAAGCAATATAAAAGTATTTTATACAATTTACTGCATTAGATGCAGTGCAAAATCAGAAATGGATGATTCTTATTGGCAAATAATAACAAAAAGGTTGGCTGTGCAAATTCTTGCAGTTTCTTCTACATTTTCTTTTGACCTTATGGAATGTTTATCTCATTTCTAATCAAAGTTTTGATGATACGAGCATAATCAAGAGAAAGTTAATGCGAGGAATAGTTAAAAATTCTGTCAAAATGCCATGATCTCTCGGGTTTCAACTTATCATCGCAACATAATGGTGAACCACATTTCAACTACGTGAAATCTTATCACCATGATGATTGAAATTTAAGGCCATCTCCAAGGTAGCCTTACAAGCAAGACCTCAATTTAAATTGTATATATTAGAGTACAATCTATATTGGTAAGTTCCCTTCTAATAATAAAAACAAAACATCAAAACATGATATCAAAACATTATAATATAGTAAAGATGGAATTAAGCCATTTAAAAGAAACCAAAGGGACAAGACACATAGCAAAGACTTACAGAACCATTGTTAGAACTTTTTAGACAACAAACACTATTGCACATATTGTTTACAACGCTGGTTTATATTATCTACAACTTTGTTTAGTGATATTATTTATGATTGTTGACACCCCAATCTAATCACCACATTTGAAACCCAATTGGTTTATATCATCTACAACTTTGTTTGATGATATAAACTTTGATTGTTGAGGCCTCAATCCAATCACACACGTATTACAATCAATTCAAATTGTTGCATGTGTGAATTTGTGGTTGAGGATTTTAAAATAGTGTTACTTGGTGCAACAAACTACCTACATGTAATTGAAATACATGATATTGTCAAGTGTAAACCTTCAAGCATTAATTATACGCTATTACAAAATATGGGTTCATAGGCGCATGGAATGGTCACTTGGTTCTATTATTAACAAGCTTTTCACATTGCAGCCAAAACACTTGCAGGCTCCAAACTTATGCCAGCAACGCTGGGCACCGTTACTAGTTTAGATATTAACTCCTTAATTATAGGTTATTATCCTTAATAATTAAATTAGCATAGCTAATTTAATCCCTTTTAGGTCAACCCCCTAGGTTACAATACCCCATGGTGGCGTACCTTTACTGGGTGACGTGTCTGTGTATTTGTACGTATACCGTATAAATACTTGGAACGTCACATTCTCCCCCCCTTAGAAATAATGCTGTCCTCAGCATTGGGGTTAGTTAACGAAAGATAGTTAATCGAAGAACTGAAATAGAAGTACTTAAGAAAGGAAGATAACTCATTACTGTGGACAGTAATACATTGAAGTTCAAAATATAACAGAGGACAAGCACCAGGGTGCATTTTACAGACTTATCATCAAAAAAAGTCTAAGGACTGAAGTCCCATTTCAAAATATCATAACAAGGAAAATTAACACACGTAGACAAAACGGATCTGAAAAAGTCGGGCCATCAGTAACCCTCTATGCATGGGCAGGTCACGAACTGCTTACTGGCCTGCACATGTCAATATATCAGTATATATGAATAATGTAATTAGATTGTGGTTGAAGGGACCACCCCTTATAATAACTAAAAGAAAACCCTATCTACAAGGGAACTTATCATGCCTATGGTTCGCAATTCATTGCGGCATAAGGAATGGTCAAGTTCCTATTATAGCCAAGATGAACGCGGCCTATCAAATACATGCTTTTCAGGCAGTTCGCGGTCATGTCCACATTGACAGTACACCCCGTCCTAGGAAACACGAAGGTGATCCCATCATCGGTAACTATTATAAAGTACGATGCATCTACCCCTCTAGTGCATGATTCTCGGCGAATCAAGTCTTCAAGCTTACCGCCAGGAGCGGGGTTGATAGCATCGTTGATGGTGCGGCCTTGAGATTCGCGGATGAAGTCCGGATAGTGCTTCTCAAGGTCTATTTCCATTACCCACGTAGCATCCTCAACTGGCAAGTGTTTCCACTTGACCAAGTATTGCAGCATTTCGGTCCTCCTGGTCTGCTTATATGCTCGATCAAGAAGAGCTTCAGGCACTATATCTAAATGCTCTTCTGTCATTTCAAGTAGGGTGGGTGTATCCAAGATCTCCTCTGGATCTGGGGTGTGCTGCTTTAGAAGACTCACATAGAAGACCTTGTGGATCTTCAAGCGGGGTGGCAATTCCAGGCGATATGCTTGTTCCCCAACACGGTCAGGATCTTGAACGACCCAGCCCATCTTGGTGCCAACTTCTTGCAGTTACCAATTTTAAGTTTGGCTTGTTTTACCGATTCACCCACCTGGAAAACTCGTGGGGTTCTGTGCTTATCCGCTACACTTTTCTGACGACTGCGTGCAGCCAATAGGTAACCACGAACTTCTTCAACCAAAGCTTGCATTTCCAAGAGGAGTTGCTGAGAAACCTCCACCTTAGAAACGGGATTATACCATGTGTTAGGAGTAAGGCATTGGTAACCATAATTTATCATGAAGGGAGACATTCTGAAAGACTCCTGTTTCATACTGTTATAGGCAAACTCGACCAGATAAATATAGTCAGCCCATTGTGATTGCTTACTCCACACATAACTGCGTAGCATATCTTCTATAATGTGATTGGTACGCTCTGTCTGACCATCCGTCTGAGGATGATATGCCATACTCATAGCAAGCTTGGTCTGGATAGTGGCAAAGAAATCCTTCCAGAATGCACTTACGAATTTGGGATCCCTGTCGGATACAATAACTCGTGGCATTCCGTGCAATCGGAAGATCTCCTTTGCAAATAGCAGAGCGGTATCGAAGGCTATATCCGTGGTACGACATGGCAAGAAATGAGCCATTTTCGATAATTTGTCGACCACTACCATCAATGCATCATATCCACAGAGAGTACGTGGAAGGCCCACAATAAAGTCCATTGGTTATCACTTCCCACTTAGCATTGGGCACGTCCAACGGCTGCAACTCTCCTGGAATCCTTAATTGCTCAGCCTTGGTTTGTTGACACACTTGACACTGCTTAATGTACCTGGCAATGTCCTTCTTCATCGAAGGCCAAAAATAACTGGAGCGGATCTTAAAGTAGGTCTTCATAAAACACGCATGTCCGGCTATAGGCTGTTAGCGTGTCATGGAGAATGAGCTTACGTAATCCACGAAGTCTCGGTACACACAACTTATCCTTGTAATATAACAAGTTGCCTTCTTTCTTATCTGAACGGAAAGCTTGGGTGCTCTTTATCCGCGGCGAGCTTCCTTAGCTAAACTATCCCAAACATCACGGAACTCAGGATCCGTGGCCAAGGTCTGTTCTATCTGTTTCTCAAACTCACCGGTGAGTGTAGAAATTGCATTACAATGGGTTCGGGTTACCAAGGGATGGCGTGACAATGCATCCCAAAACCACATTGTGTTTCCTGTGCTTATACATAATCTCAAAGTCATACTCTCCGTAAATTCCATCCATCTTCTTTGACGGAGATTGAGATTTGTTGGGTGGATAAATAACGGAGACTCGATGATCCAGTATCCGGTGGAATCTTCTACCAAGAAGGTAGTGTCTCCATATCCGCAGAGCACGGACAACGGCTAACAATTCCTGATCATAGGTAGGGTATCGCTGCTCTGTCTCGTTCATTTTCTTTGAATCATAGGCAATGCATTAGGACTCCACCGGTAGCAATTTTACTGGCATCCGTTGCTACTAATTTATCCTTTTCAGGATCGGGCAATGTGAGGACTGGTGCTGACGTTAAAGCATCCTTAAGCTGCTGAAAACCTACCTGGACTTTTGCTTTCCAATGTTCAATCCAGTCCTTCACCTTCTCGTGCTTTGTGAGATCAGTAAGAGGTGCGGCAATCTTTGCAAAATCCTTAACAAATTTCCGATAATATCCTGCTAGTCCCAAGAAACTCCGGGCTTCTGAAACGTTACCTAGAATAGGCCAATCCCTTACTGCCTCTATCTTTGCTGGATCTGTAGCAATGCCCTCTGCTGAAATGATATGTCCCAAATAATCCACCTTGGGAGTGGCAAACTTGCATTTAGAGAACTTGGCAAAGAGCTGATGGTGTCTTAGCTTTTCTAGGGCCAACCGAAGATGTTTCTCATGCTCCTCCAGGGTTTTACTATAGATGAGAATGTCGTCAAAGAAAATAACAACAAAATCATCCAAGTATTGTCGGAAGACATCATTCATTAACCGCATAAACGTTGCGGGGGCATTAGTTAATCCAAAAGGCATAACAGTAAACTCATAATGCCCATATCTAGTGCGAAAGGCAGATTTATGAATGTCCTCCTCCTTAATCCTTATTTGATGATATCCGGAGCGTAAATCAATCTTTGAGAAATGCTTGGCCCCTTGCAACTGGTCCATTAGATCATCTGCCCTCGACAAAGCGTAGCGATTCTTGATGGTATGCTTATTGAGCTGCCTATAGTCAATACACATCCTCAAGGAGCCATCTTTTTTCTTAACAAAAAGGATAGGAGCGCCGAAAGGCGAAACACTAGGCCGAATGAAACCTAGGTTTAATAACGCCTGAAGTTGCTTCTTAAGCTCTGCCAACTCAGGGGGACTCATACGGTACGGGGCCTTACTGGTAGGCTTAGTACCTGGTTCCAAAGCTATCTCACATTCTACTCCTCTAAAAGGAGGAAGCTTCTGGATCTCCTCTGGAAAAAGATCGCTGAATTCTCGGAGAAGATTGGCAATCCCTTCTGGCAAGGTATCAACTACTTGCTTCTGCTTGGCATCTGATTCACTGGAGGCAAGTCTAATAATGCAAAGCAACTTATCTTTACGTATAGCCTTATCTAACTGCCTGATGGTGATAGACTGCATAATGGGGTTTAAGGAGTCACCTTTTATAGTCACGCGGGCTCCGTTAGCGGCGTTGAAGGTAACTTCCCGTTTCTCGCAGTCTATATTGGCTTTTGCAGATGCCAAGAATTCCATACCAACAATCAGATCATACTTGCCAATATCCATTATCTCGGCACCCAAGGCAACTGGTGCACCTGGCAACTGCATCTTAAGGTTAATGCGACGGCCATGAGTGTGTCTGATCTTACCACTGGCTAAAGTGACGGGTTTCGGTCGGGATCTCAAAGTTTCAAGTCGCAATACCTGGGCCATTCTAGGAGAAGCAAAATTATGGGTACTACCCGTATCCATCAGAATTATAAAAGGTTTGCTGTCTACCTGACCTATGGTGGAAATAACGGCAGGCTGACTTTCAACATTGCCAGTTTCAATGGCTGCAAGGATATGGGACTCACTGTGAATGTATTCGGGAGCCTCCTCCTCGACAGGTAGTGTCGACTCGAGATCGTCCCAATCGAGGTCAGCCATGGCCAGCTGTGCAGTCTGTGTGACATAAGGGCAATTCTGCATGAAGTGCCCGGGCCGCATACACCTGTAACATGCCTTATCTCGGCGGAGCTGTTCTCGAGCCTCTTTGGGAATAGACTGTAAGAGGTTCCGAACTTCCTTACCGACATTGTTCGGTTTGTCGGGCATGTTGAAGGTGACTTTCTTTTCCTGGCGGCCGTAAGAGTTTCTTTGAGAGGCCCCGGACTTTTGAAGCGGGGTTTGTAAAGGTGTGGGCGGGCGTGGCTGAGTAAGGGGCGGGGGAGCTGCACCGGGTTTCTTGGTGTGTCCTCCTCGAGGCTCAATGCCTTAGCCTCGGCCCTCAAGCCCGATTTCGGTCTATGGCCTTAACCATTCGTTTAATTGATGGGGCCAACCCTTCAATGTAGCCCTCCACCGCCCTCTTTTCATTCATTCACGGCACATCTGACCTCAAAGCGCATGAATTCATCGGTGTAGGCCTGGCCCGACATGCCTTTCTCGCTCTAACACGTAAAAGGTGCGGATTTGTTGGCATTTGTGCGCACGAGGCACATAATGCGACTTAAAAAGCTTTGTCAAACTTCGAATTTGCACCGCTTTTATCCGGATGCTTGGCTCGGCATAGCCCTTCCACCAAATACGGGCGGCTCTGTAAGGTTTGTGGTGGCAACCTTTCCGTATCCTTTTTCTCGTCATGCCATAGGATTTCCCAAACTCCTTCATCTCGTCCAACGGGGACTCGCATTCAGCCCGCCTCTAGATTTCCCATCGGTGGGCCAATTTCTTTTTTCCATATACTGGTTATGGCCGTATCAACCGTCTTACGGTACTCTTTGTCCCGGCACTTGGCATGGTCACCAGATGATCCAGACGTCTCAGAGGACACAGAAGTGGCTGATGGTGAAGAGGTAGCACTATCCCTTGAGGAACTTCGATGGCATTTGGAATGGTGCTTCCTTTGTGCGGGTACAGGGCTTGGTTCAGGTGCAAGTGGCTGCTGGAGTGGTGGACTTGGCGGTAACGGGGGTAACTCCGGCCCATTCTCCTGCATAGGCTGCGGTGGGTTGGCATTCAAGACATAAGTTTGCAGCTCAACTAATTGTCGCTTCATCAACATTAGTTCTTGCTCAAGTGTTAATCTGCTAGCATTCGAGGGTGTCTGCCACGGGCCGTTACGTGCACCGTCTATAGTGAGCATAAAAAGGTATAAGGAGAATTATAGTGACATCCAGTTTCATAAAGAAGATCATTTCGGAAGAGTACAATAGAAAAGATCTTTATTACTAGTGAGAACAGTCATTACATTGAACGCAGTTACAACTCAAAGTTATATAATACAGAGGTAGATACTTTACATGGGCAATTTTTTCCAACTCACACACAACATAGAAAACAAACTAAGGGGACCATGCCTAGGGGTTCGCAAAAGGGTACAAGATAGAGTAGCGAACGCTTTCACGTACAGCCCTGACTAGCTTGTAGCGAGCCCAGGCCTGGATGATAACAGGTTGGTAGTCATATGTGGGGCTAATGATAAGGAGATTAAAAAGCCTCCTTAGCGCATAGAAAATCTGCCACAAGTGATCGTTGGCGTCAGCAAAAGCTTCATGCCTTGTCATATCCCAATAGTCCCATGTGCGATGAAGAGTTTGCTTCAGGTCCTCAAAGGCCCGTTCTCTGAGAATGTTAATTACTTCCAACCCCTTTTCTGGATCATAGGGCTCTCCTGGCTCTACGGATTCCCCCTACCTCGTAACCTTCGTCCCATTCTGGGTACTCCCCATACCGCTGGCCATAATCCTGGTCAGGCGGTCCTGGATCATCCCTTCGTATCTGGTTGGTAATTCTTTCTTCATATTCTTTGAGTCCCTCGTCTGCAAGACGGTAGGAATGAATATAGAACATTGCACAATTTTCTTATACTCTAAACTCTAATAGATACAAGGAAGTATCATGGAAGAAAACGATTTAATTGTAGTCATTAACACAATAATAATAGATCATAAGAAAAATGGCACATATATTATAAAATGTGTAAAGAAGATGCCAAGTCCAAAATTTTACAACTATACGCAGTAGAAGGTGCGTAATACAAAGGAACTAGGTCCCTCCTCTTCGTCCATAGGCTGAGGTGGTGGGCGGTAGCGCATCAAAGTAGCACTGGGGCTAGCAGAGAGGGCGGCTCGAGCTGCTGCTTCCGGGGGTAAGCAAGTGGCTAAAGGTGCCGCCACAAGAAGTCGCATATTAGCGCAGCCCGCCACGTCCCCCAATGCTGCTATAGCCAAATCCCGTCGGACCAGTGTGATGGTGGTGGCGTGATAGTCTATCTTCTTATGGCCCGCCAAAGTGGATATGGCACGAAGCGCCCACCAAGAAGCTTCAGAAGAAGGCCCCAAGTTGTTGGAGAAGAACAATACCTCACCTTGCCGAAAGGCTGAAAGAAAGAATTGGGGCACATGGTTGCCCATTGCCCTAATCTGAGGATCCCTGGAGGTTTCCGCTTCCTTTTCCAAGTTGACGGGGATCTTCTCCGCCTCTGCTTCTTCCTTGTCATCCCTAAGACTAACCTTGGTGTCCCAAAGGTCTTCCTCTTCCTCATCCACCTCTCCCATGGTGATTTGCAAAGGCGGATCGGCCAGAGGAGGCCGCACCTGAGCTGCAAAGTGCTCCTCCGGAGGCTGGGGTGTGTCAGTCAATAAGAACTGCCGAAGTGACAAAAGGGTCTCAACGGGCTCTAGTTCTTCTGGCCGGTATGCCAACAAGTTCTCAACTGAGAGGGATGCACAACCGGTGTGGTAAAGTCGAGGAAGTCATCCTGGCAATACTCCGCAAGATCATAGAGGACCTCTATCTTCTTGCGGCCCCGCATCCCAGCAATGACGCGGTAGGCCCACATAATGTCCTCAAGGATCAGGTACTCTTGGTTATTCAAGAGTACGGTAGGAAGAAGATTTAGCCCTTCGAGCTTGAGGGCTTTCTCTCGACTTGCGGGGGCTTCAGTGGCAAGTTCCCTCCACCTTACAAAATCCTGCTCGTCGACGACTTCGTCATCTTCCGGGTCAGGAGGTACAGGCGTAGAGGAATGCTCAGCATCTATCTCTTCGTCCTCAATATACTGGTCCATAATAATGGCCAATGCAAATCGGGCCTCAAAACAAGCTTCCCGATCTACTGTGACAATAGGGAGGTCAGTCCCTCGTCTCCTTATGCCCTTGATGACATTTCGGGCATGCTCATCACCCCCTAACATCTGGAGCAGGGTGTGGAAGTCGAGATAGAGCTGTGAATCATCGTCGTTGTAGACACATGCAGGTAAAACCTCTTCACAGTAGAACTGAAGGAAGGCGGCGTAATCGGGATGCGCCTGCATGTTAGAGATAAGGTCCACCTGCTGGAGGAGATAAGGGTGAAGAAGATCGAAGGGAACCGCGGGGTCCCAATGCTCTCCATCTAGATACCACTGCTGTAAGGTTGGGCGATCCATAAGAATGAAGGCGCAAGAGAGGAGAGGAGAAGGGAAACGTGAAAAGCAAGAAGGAAAATGAAACCCTAATAGCCAAAAAGGGCTTTATACTTTTCGGCACGTTTCCCGAAATTATTATTAAAAATTATTATTTAATTAATAATTTATTTTTTTAAATTCACACCAAGTGGCGGGAAAAAAACATTTTTATATTCACAACTCCAAAAATTGGAATACTTTACATAGATAAGTCCACAAAATTTTACAACAGAAGAAAGAGGTCGCCTAGTCACCGAAACTCCCCTCGGATCCTTCGTGCTAGCTGGAGGTCCTTGGGCATTATGGTAACCCTCTTTGCATGTATGGCACAGAGGTTGGCGTCGCTCAAAATCTCTATGAGGTAAGCCTCGGCAGCCTCCTGGAGTGCAAGGATTGCAAAGGCTTGGAACCTCAGGTCAGCTTAAATTCCTGGGCAATTTCGCGAACAAGCCGCTGAAAGGGGAGCCGACGAATCAATGGCTCAGTAGACTTCTGATACTTACGTATCTCTTGAAGTGCTATCGTGCCCGGTCGATATCTGTGGGGCTTTCGCGGCTTGAGGGTTGCCTTCAACGATGGGAGGGATTTCCCGCCGGTTGTCGGATACTTTGCCCGCTGGACGATCTGCTCGCGTCTGTGAGCCGACGTCTTCTTGGCAATGGTGGCATCCCGCTGCAGTCAGGTCTTGTAATCCACACCCCCCTTCACGGGTTTGGTAGTCTTCCTCTTCCTATTAGCCCACATGGTAACCTTCCTATTCTTGGCCCCGCCCTGGTCCTCAGGCTGATCCACATTTTGCTCAGTATTTTGGTATCCCTGATGGTCAACATTCTGACCAACATCTTGATCCTGCTGCTGATCAACATCTTGATCCCCCTGCTGATCAACATCTTGATCCCCCTGCTGATCCACCTGCTGGTCGTCCTGCTGATCAACCTGTTGGTTCCCGCTCTGCTGGTTTTGGGCATCCTCCTCTTCCCTACGGAGCCGCTCTCTCTCTTCTGCATCCCTGGCCTCTTTGTCCAAGCGCGCTTGTATTCGCCTGGCAATCTCCGTATGGTACCTATCCGGGCGTGCTCGCATGTCAGCTTGCACGAGGTCCATGCGGGCTTGGTCAAATTTAGGTGGAACATTTTCAAAAATGAAGCTATTAAGGTCTTCATTCCAAAAGAAGGTAGGAAGATTGTAATAGTCTTGGTACATAAGTACACGGCCCTTACCAAGGTAGTAAAAACTGTTAGCCCGTGCTTCTGGTGGGGCACTAGCTATTTGCTGAATATCTTCTACCCTAGCAAGGTGCATGATCCTTTGGGCCTCATTTCGGATAAGCTCTACGGGATCCTCGTCTGGTCCTGCTAGGGGATAGAACTTAACTACAGCCCAAGCGTGGTCAGGCTGCTCTACAAGAGTGTAGGGCTGATCTGCAGCGTTTAGTTTCATAAGGAAGCGCTCATTAAAGTGGAAAATGGGGTAGGGAATTCTACGGCCCTCAATAAAGTGCTTCACAAAAAGGTCTAGAACAGTATCAACTGTGGGGCTGTTATCCGAAAGATGATCTACTAGCGCGCTAAACAGCTGGAATACGTTCATCTTCTTTAGGTCCACGGTAAGTTTAAAACGCGGCATCGTAGCACTGGCAATGGACAACAAGGGAGAAGAGGTAGGGCGCTCAAGCTGGATCAAGCGGCGCTAGGAGGTAGGCGAGGGCGCTAGGGCTTAGAGCAGATGCAAAGTAACCGTGGAGGTCAGCTATGGCGAGATAAGAGCTCAGGTCCGGCGGCTATGGTAGTAGGACACACTTTTCGAAAAGTGGTTCAAAATTTAAAATTTAACTTTTTAACTTTTTAGTAAAATTTTTTCTTCAAATTTAAAAAAAAAAAACCCGGCCAAACCTAGAATCCTAGGTCTGACATCAATCCTCGGTCAATCCCAAGGATTGTATTATCAACCCAGATTCAAACTTACGTAAGAATTGCCTGGTACTTATTGTCCTTTAGCCTCTAGACCTTCTGAATTGAAAATTACATGACCAATACAAGCCATACTATGCCATTTCTCATTCAACTTTCATAAGTCTTTTTTATGCCAATGTCATCAACAAGAACAATATTAAACTGGATGGCTTGCATACAAGCTTGCATGCACGTTTTTCTTAAAAAACATAAGTCAAGATAATCCTATTCGTTAGCATTTATAGCCACATGAACATATCCCTGATGCTAATATTTTGCTTTCTGCACTTTCAACATATAGCATGCACATTGAAAGTATTATAATAGAAAACACAACCTGTATGCTTAAAAGCATATAAGGATGACATAGAACATGTGCAGAAGAAAAATCCGCCGAGTAGATGGTGTCAGTCACCATTTGATAAAACTTTTTATTTCGCTTCCAAATTCCAGCAAATCCAGCAAACTAGAACAAAAGAGCAACAAAGACAGGAGAGGTCCGGTACCTGCAGCCAATCATCAAAACATTAGCATGTAAAATGGTAATGATTGAAGGGCCAAAAGGTACAATGGAGCCTCTCGGTTTATAACCGATCAGCCTTTGTAACCTTTTGCCCTGTTAGTTAGAAAAGCATAGAGAATGGAAGGAACAATATATGTAATTTCATTTATATACGTTAGTCTAAAAGGTAGAGAGTGCCCCAATGTATAAAAATATATCACCACTGTTAGTTTCACCAAATATATGTCGGTTAATAGACTGCCAAGAAAGCACAACTTGTGGTGTAGCAGCGGTTAAAAAATAAGCATTCTCTAAGTTGGTCTGTTATCATAAGGATAGGGAGACGTTTGCAAGTGTTTCCCAAACATCTATTATGCAAAAGATGGAAAAATCCTCCCTCCATATGTTTTAACCAGAGCTTTTAGCATTTAAATATGCCAAACTTTTATGATGTTGCTTTCTAAGAGATGTAAAGAAAGCTGATATGGAAAAATATAGCAAAGGTTTTTCAAAATGCCCTGTGAAGATAAACAAATAACGAGCACATAATATCGTCTTATCAAGGTTTTAAGCTTTGCATTCTGCTATCCGTGTTATAATTCTCTTTCAATAAAAAACCTAGATACCTGATTGTCTTGTCGATCAGAGTTGAAAGAATCTTCTTGGCATGCCTCTGGGACTATGAGATCGCTAACATTATCCTTATTGTATTGTGCATGGCTTAACTGCTTTTGCAACAGCATTGCCCTTCTTGCTTGCATTCATGTTGTGTCCATCAATAGCATTTTGCCTTTGGCCATTGCCGTTTTTGCATCACCCATTTCAGAAACTACACCTCTCAGATTAGAGATGCCAAAGATGGACCGACTGAAATCAATGTCTTCCACAGAAAATCGGCCATCCTATTTGTGAGCTCAAAGAAGGGAAATCAAGGGTCTGCATAAAGAGTGGGGCGCCGTCTCATTCTCCGAATATGATAAACCCTAAATGCTAGGGTTTTTCTTTTTGCCAAAAAGGCAGCAAACCCTAAGTGTTGCCTCTTGTTATTTGCATGTCATAAACGTTAATGTGGAGTAGAGCGTACCTTTGTGCTCTTTGGGCAAGACGCTTCATTCCTTCATGCACTTTAGAATGAGCACAAACAAAAATTCAATGCATGCAAAGTAATGTTATTTTATAATGACACATGGCAAACATGCCATGCATCATTTTCTTCCCACTTTTTTAAGAAAAATAAACATTACATGGTTACCACGAATGCTCTATAAGCAAATACTTCTCTTTGGCATAAAAATTGCATGCCTAGCACAAATGCATCTGCAATCTGCAATATATCATATTGTGCGCGGTTTAGTGAAGCTATATGCAATTTTCTTTACCACAAGCCTAATCACTTGGGTCAGGGGGTCATAATTAAAAAAAACCTACCTCCATCCGTAGGACTGGGTTGACCACTTTCTTTAAGGGGTCTGTAACGTAGGGGAGGGCTGACCCCTACTGTACAGCAGAGGTCGAACCCAACCCTATTGTGAATCTTTATTCCCTATTGAATTAAACAAATGAGATGACCAAGTTCAATACATACCGTTTCATGACTGGCTGCTGATTATTTGTATGAGATGTAGATCATATTTGAGCCTTCAGATATCATTCCTTTGTATGTATAACAGTATTCTGCATTTTTCTGTACAACAGCAAATTTGTTGATGATATCTATCATATCCTTCACCAGTGACAGTGACAGGCCATGGAATGGGAGCCATATAAATAGCTTTTTATTTTTTATTTTGTGGCCGAATGGCATATGAGGTCATGACCTCTTTATTTTTTCCAGATATCTATCTGGTGTATTTCATAAAGGTATTCCCATATACTTTGCACATCTAATCAGCGTTTAATTATGACATGAATTTGTACATTTGAGATTGCATACCTTTTAACAATCAAAATTGATGGTGTGTCCATGTCCAACAAATCCTTTTTTGATTTGACCTGGCACTCCCTTTGTACTGTAGAGAAATGGCCCAAAGTCCTTCTCTTCTGTACATCTATCTTGGGGTATTCCATCTTGCCAGCAGCTTACATTAAAACAGTTATAGCTCAGTATTTCATGTAGGGACATCTCAAAGTCCAATTCTCCAATGTATTTGTTTTTATCCTGAAACAATGTCAGATCAATGTGAGTATCATGCAATCTTTTGTTACTTATTTCGTTACAAGGCTGAGGCTAAAGGATGTAAGCAACCCTGGTTATACCAAGGAGTTGAAGTGTCTAAAAAAACCCGGCCAAACCTAGAATCCTAGGTTTGACATCAATCCTCGGTCAATCCCAAGGATTGTATTATCAACCCAGATTCAAACTTACGTAAGAATTGCCTGGTACTTATTGTCCTTTAGCCTCTAGACCTTCTGAATTGAAAATTACATGACCAATACAAGCCATACTATGCCATTTCTCATTCAACTTTCATAAGTCTTTTTTATGCCAATGTCATCAACAAGAACAATATTAAACTGGATGGCTTGCATACAAGCTTGCATGCACGTTTTTCTTAAAAAACATAAGTCAAGATAATCCTATTCGTTAGCATTTATAGCCACATGAACATATCCCTGATGCTAATATTTTGCTTTCTGCACTTTCAACATATAGCATGCACATTGAAAGTATTATAATAGAAAACACAACCTGTATGCTTAAAAGCATATAAGGATGACATAGAACATGTGCAGAAGAAGAAATCCAGTTCGAGTAGATGGTGTCAGTCACCATTTGATAAAACTTTTTATTTCGCTTCCAAATTCCAGCAAATCCAGCAAACTAGAACAAAAGAGCAACAAAGACAGGAGAGGTCCGGTACCTGCAGCCAATCATCAAAACATTAGCATGTAAAATGGTAATGATTGAAGGGCCAAAAGGTACAATGGAGCCTCTCGGTTTATAACCGATCAGCCTTTGTAACCTTTTGCCCTGTTAGTTAGAAAAGCATAGAGAATGGAAGGAACAATATATGTAATTTCATTTATATACAGTAGTCTAAAAGGTAGAGAGTGCCCCAATGCATAAAAATATATCACCACTGTTAGTTTCACCAAATATATGTCGGTTAATAGACTGCCAAGAAAGCACAACTTGTGGTGTAGCAGTTAAAAAATAAGCATTCTCTAAGTTGGTCTGTTATCATAAGGATAGGGAGACGTTTGCAAGTGTTTCCCAAACATCTATTATGCAAAAGATGGAAAAATCCTCCCTCCATATGTTTTAACCAGAGCTTTTAGCATTTAAATATGCCAAACTTTTATGATGTTGCTTTCTAAGAGATGTAAAGAAAGCTGATATGGAAAAATATAGCAAAGGTTTTTCAAAATGCCCTGTGAAGATAAACAAATAACGAGCACATAATATCGTCTTATCAAGGTTTTAAGCTTTGCATTCTGCTATCCGTGTTATAATTCTCTTTCAATAAAAAACCTAGATACCTGATTGTCTTGTCGATCAGAGTTGAAAGAATCTTCTTGGCATGCCTCTGGGACTATGAGATCGCTAACATTATCCTTATTGTATTGTGCATGGCTTAACTGCTTTTGCAACAGCATTGCCCTTCTTGCTTGCATTCATGTTGTGTCCATCAATAGCATTTTGCCTTTGGCCATTGCCGCTTTTTGCATCACCCATTTTTAAAACTACACCTCTCAGATTAGAGATGCCAAAGATGGACCGACTGAAATCAATGTCTTCCACAGAAAATCGGCCATCCTATTTGTGAGCTCAAAGAAGGGAAATCAAGGGTCTGCATAAAGAGTGGGGCGCCGTCTCATTCTCCGAATATGATAAACCCTAAATGCTAGGGTTTTTCTTTTTGCCAAAAAGGCAGCAAACCCTAAGTGTTGCCTCTTGTTATTTGCATGTCATAAACGTTAATGTGGAGTAGAGCGTACCTTTGTGCTCTTTGGGCAAGACGCTTCATTCCTTCATGCACTTTAGAATGAGCACAAACAAAAATTCAATGCATGCAAAGTAATGTTATTTTATAATGACACATGGCAAACATGCCATGCATCATTTTCTTCCCACTTTTTTAAGAAAAATAAACATTACATGGTTACCACGAATGCTCTATAAGCAAATATTTCTCTTTGGCATAAAAATTGCATGCCTAGCACAAATGCATCTGCAATCTGCAATATATATCATATTGTGCGCGGTTTAGTGAAGCTATATGCAATTTTCTTTACCACAAGCCTAATCACTTGGGTCAGGGGGTCATAATTAAAAAAAAAAAAAAAAAAAAAAAAATTAAACAAAGGGCAGAGATAAAATACGCTGGCAGGACAGGTATGGGGGCCATGAAAGTGTCCTACGGCCTTATCTCGGCGAGAGAAACACCTCCGAAGACAGCAGCGTCCCTTTTGATTTTTCGGCCGGCTGTTGTCTGTTTGCCCTCGGGAGACGTGCCCCTTAGGGTATTTGGGAGGTGCCCGATCCATTGGAGCCATTTTCGCCTTCATCCGAGCTACCTACAAAAAGTTATAGCCCTTCCAAACTTGGGTCTTCCAGTCGCCCTAACTTCTTAAGATCTTACAATCTATTACATTAACCTAGCACAAAACCAAACATCAGAGAGCTAAACAATCACACTAGCTTGAACTCTCTCTCCTAGCTACCGAACTAACGAGTTAGGGTTTGGTCAGAGCTATGCTTTCGAATAACCGAAATCACGGCTCTGATACCACTGTGACGCTCCCTGAACATATACGACACTCGGACGTATACATACGGGGATTTTCCCCTCCCATGGCAACCAACTCACCATGAGCAGGGCCCTCCGTCTAACTCGGGCCATCTAGAAGAAGATGCTCAAGTGAAGGACACAGAGGGGTCATTCGGCCCACGCCTTCAATGGGGCTCCTACGTCGCGGAAGCATGAATACAAGGTTAGCACACAGCATAATCATATCATAATTTACCACCACGAGGGGTGGCACGTCCATCCAAGTGACAACAACAAAGAATATGCATTTAATGCTAGGGAAAACAGCCAAACCCATGGTTCTACCCCGGCTCCGACCCCAGTGAGGATCGACTGACGGCTAGGTCTCAAGAGATCAGCAGACCGAATCTTGACATGGCGTTGGCTGGCATAGAACATCGGCTAGGGTTGTCCACTCCATCTGCCCCTCCTGTGCACACTTTGCAGATGAGTCCAATCATGCTATGGCGTCACTATAGCCTTCCGGACACGCAGACTCAAGGTATCACCCTTTCGAGCCTACTCCAGGGTTCATGAAGCCTTGTCCGATGAGGCAGGTCAGGGAAGCGTCCCCTTCCAGGATCACAGTGGTTCCATAGGTGAGCTAGAGAATACGTGCCGTATCAACGACCCCCGCATCCGTACCCGACTTACTCACCCTAAATCTACTCAAAGCACAGGGTGCCCCATACGGGTCACACCTCTGCACCCAGGGAGTGTCAGACCCATACCCGGCCCTCTACGTGACCGGCTATAAGGCCTAGCCCACTGTAGGAGTCTCAGGAGCCTTTTATGTTCATGCAAGACCCCACCCCCACTTCATCACTGCGTCCCTTATCTGGTGCTAAGCAATTCCATAGCATCCACGACTCGGTGGTCTCTTGTGCACAGGCCGCAACTAAAGGGAAATACAGGGATCAACCTAGGAGTATACTACTAACATGGCTCAGAGGTCTCTACCCCCCCTTAATTCCCCCATTTCCAGAGTAATACTATGCAAAGAACTATCAATCCATCCCTTAAGAGCAAGACCCGAATCAGAATTAAAGAGAACTCACCTTTACAATCAAGGGTTAGTTCCTACAAGTAAAGCACAGAGAGAACAGACAAAACAACACACAAGTGCCCAACAGGGGCGCTACCCTAGAATTCTCAAGCTATACTAACCACCCACCTAAGTTCCTGCTGGATCCGTTGTCGTTTGGTGCTTCCATCTTCCCTGGACTTGGCGCTCAGCTCGGGACACACAGATAAAGGTGCTTGGCAAAGGTGGGCGCTCAGCTCCTGCTTCTCTTGGACGATTTTGGGAGAGATGGGGGTGGTGATCCACCTTGATGGCTCAAATTAGCATCCCCCATGCTGACCAATCGAGTTTGGCCAGGTGGCGCCTTCCCAAACCATTAATTAACTTAATTAATCCATTTAGATATTAACTCCTTAATTATAGGTTATTATCCTTAATAATTAAATTAGCATAGCTAATTTAATCCCTTTTAGGTCAACCCCCTAGGTTACAATACCCCATGGTGGCGTACCTTTACTGGGTGACGTGTCTGTGTATTTGTACGTATACCGTATAAATACTTGGAACGTCACACCTCCTCCTTCGTTGAGACCGTGGCATGAATAGTAGTTCACATGAGATTTATAATCAGTACGCAGATGACACTTTCTTGTTCTTAATGGCTGATGAGAGCAGAATTTGCAGAATGCCATTTGGCTTCTGGTATCTTTGTGGGATGGTAAAAGTGTACTGCCTTGTGGGCCCTAGACTCTCCAGTGCCGTCTTCCATGGTTGCATTTCCATGGATGGTTCTTCCTCATGGGAAGGCAACTATGCTTTTGGGCATTCCAGTTGGCATACACCTCTCATCTGGAGATGCGTGAGATGTTGTTATTAAGGGGTTGAAAAGACATTTGTTCTGATGGTCCACGACTAAGTTATCCATGGCTGGCCGCATAACTGTAGCAAAGTCAGTTCTGAGTAGTATACATGTCTATATGGCATCCATCTTGCTGGCACCGCAGACAAAATGCAGCTTATTGTTCGTACTATCGGGAACTTTATCTGGGGTGGCACTGAAGAAGGAGCTGATGTTAAAATTAGTTGGGCGAAGTGCGTTATGCCTAAACTGTGTGGGGGGCTGGGGATGATTCACTTTCTTCTCCAGAGCAAGGTGCTGATTTCTAAGTTTATATGGCGGATTATAAATAATGCTGATAATTCCACAGAGCTACGTCTCATTCACCAGTCTTTACAAATGTGCATTTCCTTTGGCTCTCCATCCATTAAGCCACTCCTCCCATGGGCATTATTCTATCCACTTTCTCCATATCCTAATGCTTCTCCTTTCCTCAAGAGGTTGCTAGCTGCCTGGGAGATTGTTGGCACTTTGTTTCAGTTCCATCCAATGGCCTACACAGATCCTACAACCAGTTGCTGGTGGATCCCTTTGGGTGACGGCCAGGCAGATTGTCCCTTGGTCTCTTCTGTCCATCCATTGATGCAGCACCGATGGCGAGCATCGGGTGTGCTCACAGTATCTGCATAGTATAATGAGACACGATTGTTGACATGGAATGAGTTCACATTGAAGTTCCTCCTCCTTTGTTGGGATCGTGGCATGTGGAAAAAAGTAGCTGCTACTCTTCCTCCACATCCACAAGACGTGGATCCCCAGCTCTGGGTGGTTCATGGCAATGTTAAGGAGGAGCACCTGGTGCACTCGATGTATGTGGTCCTACTTCATCCTGAAGTGTTGCGTCCATCGCCAAAGTGGCCTTTAGTTATCCCTGAGCCTCATCGAAAAGCAGTCTCGCTATGGATATGGCATAAATTGCTCCATCCTAAGCTATCTATCTTGTGGTGGCAGATAATTTATAGATGCGTGCGGGTAAACACTATTGTCCATAGATTTCGTCCAGAAGTCTCTTTGCATGCAGAGGAATGAGACAATTGAGCAATGCTTTTTCTTGTGTCATCATGTTCGACTTGCTTGACAGTGGCTTTTGAGCCTTTTCCATTGTGACTTAATAGTCGGCAAGTCCTATTGTTAGTCTATCCTAGTTCTTGGGACAAGCTGGCAAAGAGGGCTTTTCACTTAGCATCTGCTTGGATCATCTGGTCCATATGGAAGAGACAAAATCTCCTCATCTTCAAGGGACATGTCTCTTTAGATACGCAAGTGCTTAGTGATGCTCGTAATCGCATTGTAAAGGCGTATAAGTGTTCTTCCTTAAAGGATGACATTAAGAGTGTCATTTGGGAGCGATATCTTCAGATTCAGGCTTATTCATAGCAAACAGTTGTGCTCGTGGTGATATGTATTCTCTGCTTTTCTGTGTTATGTATGTGGTGGGTAGTGTTGCTCTAGTCGATCTTCTGCACTAGGTTTTGAGTCCCCCATGTACTCTTTGTGAGTAATAAAGCTCCACGTTCATCAAATAAAAAAAGATAAGATAAAAGGCCTACAATATGGCAAGCGCTTGCATTTATACATTTGTAGTAATGGGCTTGAGGTTCAGGCAACTCTAGGGAACCACATTGTGCTAATGTTTGTGCAATGTGGAAGCATGTACGATGCTCAATGTCCTTTGACGTGTCTTATCTTTATCTTAGGGTATATTGAACATCAGCAACCAGTGTATTCTCTTAGCGTATTCTCTTGGCATGTATCAGGAAAGAAGAAAATATAACGTGTATCCTAGCAGCTATACACTTGAGAGGGCTCAGTGGCTGGCCAGATAGAATGTGCATGAGCACAGGTGCAAACAAAAGAGGATCACCATAATCGAAGGAAACTGCTTGGAAAAACAAGAGTAAGATTCCTTTGTCTAGATGTATTAGCCTGCAGATCTCTCATTCATGTCAATGGTATCTATAACACTATTTATCCAAAAACTACAAAAGGGATACTGCCAATTAAACGATTTGAAATGTTTGACCTAATTGCGACACCATACCTCATCCTTTGTGTTTGAGAGAATTTGCAAAGGTCATGGCAATGACTCTCATAAATCACGTCATTGCAAGTTTACTATTACACATGAGGGATATTATTAGTTATTTCTACTTATTGGATCACTTTATCAGTTAATAACACGATCTTTTGACAAAGCACTTATGACATGTCTAACCTAGTGGAACTATTGATCTATATGCTGTTTCTCGGATGCTCAAATTTTTGATCAATGTTTTATTGATTGGAATTCTAATAGTATGTTAGTAGTACATTGTAATAGTAATCCCATCTCCAAGGTGAATAGTTTCCCTTGTAATAGTTATTGTTGTCTCTAGGGTGTTTGAGATATTATTATATGTAGATGCTACAGTGAGGGCTGTTCTCACCCTCTTCTTATATACATTTTTTATTTCTTTCAAAACATTTTTTATTTCTTTCTACATTTCTCATGGCAGGGCTTTCACTAATCTAGTAAGGCCATGCCTTGTTGAGTAACTACCAGCACCATGGGAAACCAATGCTCAAATGCCAGTAATTTTTACTCTACAACTGCTTGTATGGAGGTGTAGCATGCTTGTCTGTTAGAAAGATGCTTGCTTAGATATACCATGAAGGACCAACGATCTGTAGGCTTGTTGTAAGGATGAAGAGCTTTGTTTAGGAGCCATATTAATTCCCCAGCACTGCCTATTATCTGCAATTACCTTTTGCCAAATTAATTTATCCATATTTTTGTAGGAACTAGCTGCAGACTTCTTACAGATTTGTATCTACCCTGCCCCAAAATGATGCAAGAGACAACCCCATTATGGCCATCACAACTACAGAGCAAGCAGGAGGAACAGCATGACTTTTTCCAAGAAATGTTACAGCCAAAAGCATGGCCAGTGTTGAGCTTTGCATGCCAGTACACAGAGACAGTGTTCTTGATGTTTTGTTATCAAACCTGCAAAGTAAATAAATTAGCCGCGCATACTAATAAATAACATGCTTAGCAGCGAAATTATTCTTAAATTTACCTCCATGGAGCAAGGACTGCAAGCCAGTATCCAAGACAAAAAGCACTTGTATGGAACAGAACCACAGGCAACAGCAACCTTACACCTTCTTTCGAAATGATTGTGGTCTGATTCAATGCAAGGGGGCTCCCAATACAAAGTGATGTGCAAACCATGGCCAAAAGGGGAAGCAAATGCCTGGCCTTATCCACAACATGATTGTAATATGTATTTAACGTGACACCTATTAGAACAGGCAAAAATACTACCTGCATTTCGATAAACTTACATTAGCAACTCCATCTCAATACTACATTAAGCACATTAGGTCAATACATATATTATTTGCAGTACCTGTGTGATAGATATAGACATGGCAAATGGATCCACTGGAATCACTCGAGCTATCATCAATTGTGTTAACAAAGGGGTCATGAAAACTGATGTTATGGTAGTGATGCTTGTCAGTGTGATGCTAAGGGCTACATCGCCTCGGCTCAAATAACTGGCATAGCTGGACAACTGAGCACCTGCTACACAAGCTGTGAGAACAAGCCCAGCTGCAAACATATCAGGCACAGAAAAGGCCTTCACCACAAAAAAGCCTAATATAGGCTTCAATATATATTGAGCAATGTAGCCCACCAACAGTGGCAAAGGCCTGCAATTTCACTTTCACAGACATGTAAGAAGCAGACGAATGGAAGAGATTTATATCTGTAGCAAACCTACTTTTTGAAAATGAGAGAAAAATCTGCCAAGGAAAGTTGCAGCCCCATTGAAAGCATAATTCCACCAAGTGCAAGAGCATAATAATCTTGCTTGAACCTGAGACAAAATAAAAGGCAAGCATACCATATCATATTTATAACCCCGTGTACAAAAGAATAATATCTTACCATGTGAATGTAGCAGGATTGATCAAGGCAGAGGCAGCAGTTGCAATGACAACATAAGGCAGCAGCTGTGAGAGTGACCTAGTAATATCTGCCCTTTGGGGCTGGGGGGCCTGGCCATCTGGCTTCAATCTGATTCCAAAAGATGCAAGAATAATATTACCGTGTCTGCCATAGCTTCCCACTCTGCCTTGATTTTGTACCACATACAATACTTTAAACCCCGAATCTAGATTTATGACAGGGCAGTTCTTAGTGGCAAATAATGCTCCATTTTGCTGCATGCTAATACGAAATGATCTTGGCCAAATTGCTGTAGGAGAGTGAAAGATATTAACGTGAGTAGATGGATAGCAGAGGAAAAGGGTATAGAAAAAGGACTTACAGTTTTTTCCTCGACTCCAGCAATGTATGCTATGTGGTCTACAATTACGTGCATTATCCATGGGGGCAAGAGAAGTTGAAAAAAATCCCATGTTACAACTCTACAACAAATGGTTACTTGGTGATTTCATCACAAAATGCGGAAGCTGGGGTGCTCCCCCATCGCTCCATGAAATGTGAATAAGATGAGGTAAATCGGGGGGATGGCATTTCTCCACAGCTTTTGGTGGGTCCCAGGCAACAGAGAATATCTCAGTCCGACATCAACTTCACAGGTTTGCCACTTGGCATACTTCCCCAAGGGGATTACCCCAAAGCACGTTGCTTTTCACAACAAATTTAGTTACTGTTACATTTTAGTTAGTTAACTTTGAACATAACTTTAGGCATGTGAGGTATCATCAGGAACTGACTCTTCTACAACATCTAGTCAAGTCATTAGTAGAACTAAAACTCGTAACTAACCATATGATATAACCATTTGATGAGGCATGCCAAATGATTTTTTTTTTTTTTTTTTTTTTTTTTTTTTTTTTTTTTTTGGAGGTTTGGGGCATTGGTTGGTGTTTTCATTTTGTTTATGAAATGCCTAGAATGATAACCAGCATTTCATTTATGGCACAACACCCTTGAGTTTGGCTTACTTTCTCTTGACATGTAGGCTCCTAGCAACATTTCTTTAAACAGTGGGTGGAATACTTGGTTGGTGTTTTTCATTTTGTTTATGAAATGCCTCGAATGATAACCAACATTTCATTTATGGCACAACACCCTTGAGTTTGGCTTACTTTCTCTTGACATGTAGGCTCTTGACAACATTTCTTTAGATAGTGGGTGGATACTAAGTACCATGTCAATATAGAAAGGTTCCGCATTGACTATCACGGAGGAGGATGTTATTCTAGGCCTGCAACACCTCACCAATGGCAAGGCCGCGAATCTTGTGAACATGCAGGGCTGATTTGTTGAAATGGGCTGGACCTTGAAATGTCCCAGTCTTAACGATATGTTCAATAGGGTCCTCCAATAAAGCTTTCCTTCAAAATGGACTGCGAATAGAGTGTTTCCAATCTGCAAGGCTAGCTAGCGATCGGCACTGCCCTGCCAATTACCACAAAAACATGGTCAGCCCCTTGCTGGCAAAATTATTTGCCAAGATTCATGAACAACAATTGATAGCATGGGTAGAGGATCAGGGGTTTGTAATTGTTCTGCATTGTCATACACTGGAATGGGGGTCAACTTACATGACCAAGGTTCGCCTCATCTCCTGGTATCCTCTTCTTGCCAACAAATAGCACCTCGCTTCACCTATGAGGAACCGAACATGGAGGTGTAGTGCAAACATACAAATACCCAAATACCTTGGAGGAGAGTTTACAACCACCATATACTAGAACATCTGTGATCGACAATGGGTGACCGGAAAATAATTGTCACAAAGCGAAGCTCTATGACTGATCCCATTAGGCACACTTGTTTTAAATTTTGATGAAGCCAGTTCTTCTATATAGCGTGGAAGTATGTGATCCAATGATAGCACTTGCCTCACAGAAAGACTTGCTACGTGTTCAGAAAGCCTTTCTGACTCAGAACTCTTGGAGTAGTCCACATTCTCATATCCATGTCTTCCGCAAGAGATATGATACATTTCTATTCAACATGTTGATTTACTCTACTGTCAGATTGTGGCCAACATGGGGAACACTCGACTTGTAGACTACATAATGGCCATGGGTCTTAAAGCCTGCCAGAAGGAGTAAACCTTAGGTTGGCCCTCCAAATGGAATGTGCAGCAATAGGCATGTGTACAAGTTTATAGCAACAACGAACTCGCTTGGTTGAAGCAATATCGTGATGCATGCTTTCCTAGCATTTTCGACACCGCAAGCACGATATATCAGTTTGATTTCACCTAATCAGCCACTATATGTGCTTTCGCAACGCCTAGAGTGACATCACTAGCACCTTATATCCTGCATCATGTATGGCAATAGATTGTCTCAAGGTGCCTATGTCATTCAGACTGCCATATGATAGAAGAGTTTTGAGCGACCCACTAGGGATCATAGGGAATACCTTCTTTCTACATTTTGATTCCATTTTTAAGCAATTGTTCTCAATGTCTGGGCCTCGTCTTATGATATATCAGTGGACATCTATCATCCATGCAAGCAGGGCTTTAGATGACCAATTAAACACTCAAACTTATCTAGAATGTGTCCTTTCACAAAGCCTTTCCAATCAATAACATTTGTAACAAGATAAGGAGCATGTGCCTTTCGAGTTGCATTTCCTGAAGACTTGCATTAAGTGGGAAATTGTCAATGCAACTAATCTTTTTAGCAGGTTGGGTAATTACTTCAATCATTTTTTTCTACTTATATTTTTTATTTGCTAGTAACATTGTTAGTAACTTTCTAAAATGAAGACTAAAACATTCAAAAGATTAAAAACGATTCAGAACACAATCAAAACAGATTTCCTGGAAAGGCATTCACAAAATCACATACAAGTATTGTCATAATTATAGGTTTAGATTTGTAAAAAGATCCAATGCAAGATTTGGAAGTAAGGAAACTCTTGTATAGATTCAAAAACATTCAAAATATTCCAAAAGACATTACTCAGTTCACTGCCATGTCAACTTCAGAATACATTTATAAATTCTTTCTATTCTTCATCATATTGACCATGATTCCATGCAAATCATCCAGAGAAATACAAGACATCAGAATATTGCAGTTCTAAAAAGATCCACCTGTAATACTACCAACATTAACCTCCATGCCCATAGCTTTTCTGACAATCGTCATCTCCGATAGAACATCAAGATCATTATTTAGCTGGATATCAGTAGATTCCATTGCAGAAGGAACAACACAAACAACCTCAACAGAAGGAACGACATAAACTAGCTCACCTACAGAATTAACGTGCAGAATGTCTAACAAACCAGCAACAGCAGAACTAATGGTACCTTTGCTTGATGAATCTACCTTCTTCACAACATCATTGTTAACTTGCTAAATTGGAGGAGGTTATATAACCTGATCCTTCAAAGAACTACCAACACGTTCTTGTTCGTCTAACCTCTACAATTCTTCAGCATACACAATCTCATACATCCTCCGATATCCGTTCTCATCAAATAGATTGCCAACAACTGACATGGCACACTTTGCCTATACCTCCTTAGTTTTGTCATACCTAAAACAAAAAATAGATGTTAGAAATTTAATAAAGTTATAAATAAGAAACAAGCAAAAAATTTGATTACCTGCTATACGCTGTGGGTGTTCTTTGCCCTGTAATGCGCTTGCCTATATTCTGAGGTACTATCCCAGCCCTTGCCATTCTTGATATAGCAGTAATCCGACCAGACTTTCCAAAAACCTTCCAATCAACACCTACTGTTTTCAGCATGTATTTCATCCACTCCGTCAACTTTCGTGCACTCACTCTGTGCACTGACTTACACTCACTCTGTGCACTGAATTATACCATATGTTTCCCTTATGGTGAACAATTGCCTGCATGAAACAAAATTTCAAAGGAATTGCTCCACTATCATTCAGTTTTAAATCAGGCAAATGCCCCAAAAGCTGCCTGTAGGTAAGAAGAATATCATATTCATAATATCGACACCTTATTCTGAATTGCTCTTCTTGATAGTGTGTCATATCTGCATCATTATTTTTTACTTGTACACTCATCATATTCCAGGTACTCAATATGATTTTATGTCCCAATAATAAAATTTGACATCACCAAAAGATGCAGCTCCTTTTGACCACGAATTGCAAACCTTGACACGCAATAGTATAGAAATCTGACACAAAAACAGAATAATGAAAACCATTAAATAAAATTAATCAAGCAAATAAAGCAAGAAAACTAAGAAATGACCTTCTTTGAAGACCTTTCGGATGTGTAATTTGGTGGTCAATGTCAGCCAACAAAGCAACCTCATCAGCATATGGAATTTCATCAACTTTCTTTTGCTTCTTACAAACTCCAGGAGTTCTTCGAGACCTATGCATTGTCGCTACACAAGTTAAGCGAGCTCTCTCAAATATTGGACTCTCCTTTATGTCGAAAAGGTACTGATGTACACCAGTATTTGAAGATCCAGCTCCTCGATTTTTTTATCAGTTCGAATCCCTACATGCTCCCTCCAAATATCAAATCTTTTTCTGGCCCATTTTATCTTATTAGCAGACTTCTCTGCACCCCCGACATCCACTTCCCTCTAAAGTCCGCCCTCAAGAACAGTAAGGTTTGCAGGTATTGCAACTGTAGTAAATATTCCAGACTGTTAAGCATCTCATATATATTCATCTATAGCTTCATCCCCCAAATTAGAAACCAAATCGCCTTCAAAATCTGACAGGTCTCTGGTGCAAGACTCTTTGGCAACAAATGTACCAAAGCTATTTTCATAGGTTCGCTTCCTTTTCCTAGAAGCATCAGACACATTTTCAACAGCATTTTGCTTCTTAGAACTGACAGGTATATTAATATCCTCTAAAGGAACTCTGTCCTGAATAGCAGGTGCATTCTGCTAGACACCGAGCACAAATGTCGGCATATCTTCCATCCCTAAAACTTTGAGGATGCCATAACTAGTTAATCTTAAAAGATTAACCCTACTTAAGCTAATACATGCAAAAAGAAACATGTAACCATCACATGCAGCCATTTTCCACCTCCAGACGAAGCAAGAACGACCTGGAATGAAATTTAAAAACAAGATTAGAAAGTTATTAGACCAACCGAGTATGATTCAGATTAAAAAAAAAAATTAGTCCATATTTGCTGAGACTTCGTCATCTGCAAGTTCTACTTGGTTTGTTTCATGGAAAAGGATTTTCTTGTGCTCTAGACGTATTCTATTCTGGATTCTACTATACCTTTCAGCAAATATGAACTAAACTGCACCAAAATAACTTCACAGACAGGTATTTCGAACCTCCAGACACAAGAAGGCTGGGGTTGTGTTGTCTATCGCTGCTCCAGATGATCAGCATCTGACCTTATACATTGAAGATATCCAAGAGAACGGACAAGAAGGCTGCGCTTGTGAATTGCCAGAATCTGGGATAGAAAGACCTAGAAAGCATGAAAGAGGCGGGTACACTAACTTCTAGGGAGCTAGGCATGGAAAGCTCCAGGGTGCGAGAAAACCTCTTCAGCATGAGATGTTCACATCCAATGTATTGAAGAGTATAATGCACTCTGCAGTCAACAAAGAAAAGGTTGGAAAAACGCATGCTGAGGACAAGAGTCAGAGTGAAACAGAGGATGATGAGTCAGAGGATGATGAGGAGGACATAAAGGACTCCCAGTTTCTGAACCCAAATGAGCAAATGAAGCTGATATAGAGTGGCGCTCATAAATAGAAAGACTGGCCCAGTACTATCCATTGGGGATCGATCATAAAATGAAAATTGATATAAGAAGATCAAGGTATGCATTGGCAATGCCATCTTGTCTAATCACAAAGAGTCCAACCCAACCCATATGCTAGAGATCTTGTACATTATCCTATGGCGGATCCGATGCCAGTCGACGTGATTCCTTTCAACAAGAAAACCAGTGAATTTTTTAGTTGGAGCATAGAAGAGGAACTGAAGAGTAAAGTTGTCAGGTTCTGGGATGGCCAGCATTTGGTAAAAGCAGCACAGGTGTTGCAGACGAAAAAGGATGCCCCACAGAGGATCAAGGAGCTGTATAGGACACTCACCCCATCGAGCTAGCCAGCATTAGTCACTGCTAGAATATTATCGCTGCAAGTGCAAGCTACGTCAGGTATTGATTATCACCATCTCCTAAAGTCCTCATGTCTAGTCCTTTTAACTCAGAGGGTACTTTATCAACTCGCGAGTCGAGAAAGTCCTCATTAGTCCTTTATAATCAAGAGGACATTTTCTCGATTCCTGAGTCGAGAAAGTCCTCAATGTCCAATCTTTCTTTCTCGACCCTTTGTAATCCAGAGGGCACTTCTCGACTCGTGAGTCGAGAAAGTTCTCAATGTCCAGTCTTTTCTACTTCTTGGGGCACTTTCTTGACTCGCGATTCGAGAAAGTCCTCTTGTAACCCAGAGGGGACTTTCTCGGCTCGCGAGTCGAGAATGTCCTCAATGTTTAGTCTTTTCTAACCTAGAGGGCACTTTCTCGACTCTGAGTCGAGAAAGTCCTCTGTAACTAGAGGGTACTTTCTCGTCTCACGAGTCGAGAAAGTCCTCTGGTCTAGTCTTTTCTATTCCAGAGGCTTTATAGTGTCATTCGAATCTTATGTCTCCAGCCCCTATCCTGACCAAAGAATACATGCAAGGCAGCAATGGAAGGCAATGGGATGTCCGCAATGGCCAAGAGGAATCAAGGCACCTTCAGAAAAATGGAAAATTTTCGAGAGGCTATGCAGATTTGTACTTGCAGAGGGCCACCAAGACGATGAAGCCGATGATGAATATGGGAAGAAAAAAACCTATAAGAAGGTCAAGGAATCGCTATCAGATCAATATAACTTGATACTGTGCAATGAAGAAATCTGGGAAAAGTGGACTGAGTTCTGGGCATTGTGGCTGAGGGGTATGCTGAGGACAGCAATGGAGAGTTGCCACCAAAACTCTTTGACAAGAAGTTCATGAAGAGGATGTACAGGGCTTGACAGACAAGGGAAGCTAGATTTGGAAAGCAAAATACTGGACGGCTCAATACTGCTGAGGGAAACAAGAAGCTAAAAAATGCAAGATACAAAGGACTATACCATGGTGCTAAAGAGGGTGCGTGCATTAGAGGAGGGCATCATATAATTCTACAACGTTGCCTGCAACGAGAGCCAAGATTTTGAGTACTTCAAAAAAAAGACCAAGCTTGAGGATGAAGACATGAAGGAGCTAAAAAGATTATGCCAACCATACATCAACACCAAGCTGCAGCGAAACGTCAAGACAGAACCGTTTCCAGAGCATGCTCAAGCACTTCTAAAATGCAAGCCGGGTTTCGGCATCGTGCTTTTCAAAGCAGACTCGACCTCTCTACCGTACTTAATGACAATGGATCACAAGGGTTTGGGTGGACTGGAACTAGCTTTGGTTCAGAAAACATTTTAGCTTAAAGCATCAAGTTTTCTGCAGTTTTGAACCTATCCGGCAACAAAACTATTCTTTGAAATTGCTGGAAAAGCCAAGAAAAACTCCTAATTGTAGTCTGAAAGTTTCCTGTTAATATTTTGCCTACATGTCAATTTCAGAAAGTAATAGAATACATGGGCTTAAACCTCGGTATTTCCCAAACCACGAAACTAGCCCTCGAAAAAGTGGGAATTGCATGAGTCCCTTCATAATGTAATGCGGCTTATATGTAAAAATCATATTGCGGAAGTTTAATATGTCAAATTGAAGAAGTTTGAAATGTCAAACACTTGATACTTAAAGTTGTAAAGAAATCATCACGCTATAGAACAAATTATCAACATGACCAGCTAGATTTGGGACTAAGAAATTCATTCTCGTCTATTGAGATCATTTGAGAAATTAAATGCTAAATATGTTACTATTTCAGGCTTTTCTAGCTAATATCACTCAGGGCACAAGATAAAATTTGGTGATCAGTGATAAAAAGAAATCCAATGTACATTTTGGCTCTTGCACATTTACCATTATCATGCTAATTGTGTATTGATTGGCTGCAAGTACGTGTTCTCTCTGTCAATTGTCTCTATTTTGTTGTTGTTAAAATTGGTGTTAACTTGGAAATAGAATAACTGGAAATGTAGGAAATGGAATAAGGTGCACTTTGATAGTGATAAAGATAATATATGAATACATGTGAGCTTTATACAGGAATGTAATTGAACGCTCTATATTTTATATTTTATATGTTGTACTTTACACTATACTTTACATTTTAAACATGACACTTTGACTTTATACGTTATACTTTTATGTTATAACTTTCTATTTTATACGCTATATATGGGCTATGGTTTGGAGAGTGCTGATATGACCTGGCCTAAAAATCAGGGTGGATATTTGGGACTCATTTGCATCATGAATGGAGTGTTTTTATGTAATTGTACATTAGATAGTGTAAATCTGGATGTAAATCTGAAGGAGAAGGAGAAGGAGAAGGAGAAGGAGAAGGAGAAGGAGAAGGAGAAGGAGAAGGAGAAGGAGGAGATTCTCTTCGGGTCTTCAAATCATCGCAAAATGTTATCTTCTACGGAATGTGGAAGCGGTTGAATATCTATAGAATTGTGAAATATGTATATCTTGTGATCCTAGAAGTAAGATCAATGAAAGAGGAAAGTTGAGGATTGCAAATAATTTGACAGTTGAAGCTAAAAGCTGAGATTCACCCTCCTCAAGCATGCGAAATGTCAGCGCAGGAGAGAAGCTGAGGATTCAGTTGGATGAATCCTCAAGCATGCGAATAGTCTGACAGCTGAAGCTGAGGATTTACTCAGGTGAATCCTTAAGCATGCGAAAATTTAGTGAGGCCTCTAACCTATTTGTCTGTAAACCCAGGGTTAACCGGGGTGGAAAATTCTCTCAAGCGAATCAACCACATCAAGGAGGATACTTAGGGGGAATTCTCAGGATTCACCTAAGCGAATCTTCCTGGTTCATTGGGTTACTTTCGGGAGTCGATAGTAACATTGCCTTCCACCCGGCATGACCCACGCCCCGCCGCTTGCCCGGCTCTCCAACCACTCCACGCCATCCCGGCCACACTCCCGGTCACTCCCGCCATCCCGGCCACCACCACCACCCCGGCCACGGGACAGGCCCGCCGCCCACCTTGGACCCCAGCCGCGAACTCGTGGGGCCTTGTGAGAGGCCCAAACGGTAGTTCGAGGCATGCGAAGCGGCGGGGAGAGAGTCGCCCACAACATCCGAACACACATTCTCGATCGGATGACATTCCGGGGCGATTCACATTTCTCGAGCAGCGGCATGGGGCTCGGCGCCCGGCGCGGACCGCATTGTCATATTCACGGTTGCGGATGCAGTGCGTGATGCCATATTGCGCCCGGGGCCGATGTTGAAGGGGACATCCCCATGCGTGGGACGGGACCTCACACCCGTGCAACGGGGAGGCACGCAGACAGAGCTTGTCGTGGTCGAGGCATTCGCCAACTTGGGGTGCCGCGGGGATTGGTTCGAGGCGGGATGCACATTTTCCCGGACCACCGCCATCTTTGCTGCAGACCCGCGGCCCCCAACCACGCGTGCCGCAGCCCCGCTTCGCTTCTACTACCACGCCCCCTTCTTCTCTGCTCCTACTCCCGCTCCCTCGTGGCCCACGCCCTCTCGACCACATCTTTGCCGCCCGCTCCATCTACTTCTCACTTTCGCCCTCGCTTCCCGTCCTCCCCAGCGACTCAGTGCGCGATACCATCCCACGACAAATAGGAATTGTGCCTCCGGGTGGTCTCATGGAATTGTCGAGGCTTCCCTTGGCGAGAGGGGGCGGTCCGAACTTCCGTGGCAGCGGTATGGATCTCATCTTCCTCATGGAGACATGGGAGCATCCTGGACACAGGCTACGATTTGCCGGGTTACCAACATTTCTCGGTCTTCAATACCTGTACAGGACAGCGGGGTCATGGTGGAGTGGCTTGCTACTACCGGACAACCTTGGCACATTCGGTTACCCTCCAGAAGACAGACAGACACAACCGGTACTTCTGGGTTCGTGCATAATACCGGTGGCAACCCTCTTTTTACGGCGCTTTGTTATTTCCCACGCAGAGCGGCACCTTCTATCGCAGCCACCCCGATGCGGATAGGATGGACCCGTATGTCGATCTATATGATGACATACAGAAGCATCAGCAGTTGGGTAGGGTCGTCCTTCTTGGAGATTTCAATGCGGACGGGGAGTAGAGCAGCCTATGCGACTTGACCCCCGGCTGACGATGTCCCATAGCCTACGCCCATGAGAAGTAGCCCGCCACGCCTGGTCGGATGACCGGCCGGGTCACTTTCGCTTTGGTGGCGATTGCTCTGCTATGTGGCATTTTTGACTTGATAATTTGCAATGGCCTTTCACAGTGGCCCGATTCTCGCAAGTGCACATGCAGACAGGACAATCAGGGGGGAGGGTCTAGTGTGGTGGACTATGTGCTTGTAGTTCGCAAGATATGCATCTCATCGGTCGTTTAGGGTGGGCACGGATAGTCGGGATGAGGATGTCGACTCAGATCACCTCCCACTTTATTTGGACTGGTTTGGCGAGCCGCCGGAACCCCCACTATGCCGACCCCTCGCAGTCCTCGGTTGAGACTTCGATTATGAGCAGCAGAGGACTACGCCGAAGATGCTCATGGACGCCCTCCCGGTAATTACTGCGGACCTCCACACTAGGCAGCCAGACGGAGCCGGACCGCTGACTTCGGGCTATTACGGATGGGCGAGTGCTTTGGCGGACCGCGTCGCCGGCTTCGGGGTCAACAACATTCCCGCCAGAATCGATGGTTTGATGCGATTGAAGAACGCATAGCGGCAGCTCCGCCACATTCGGATCCGGTACCCTTGCAGGCCACCACCGCATACCGCGCCCATCCGGAAGGACACAAAGGCGCGGTGCCTTCGCCAAGCTTTATCGGGGAGATGTTGGCTTCTGCTGGACACTCATCCTCGAACCTTTTGGCGCAGAAGTAGAAGGCCGGCCCGCCCTCTTACGGGGACATCACACCGAGGCGTGGGAGCGGTACTTGCGGCGACTCTATGACCCGCCGGGGGCAGCGTGCGCCCATACCCCCGGGGATGGCCCCTATTGGTTCTCGTGGGCCGAGGATGTTGAGGAGGGCCTGCAGCGGCTAGCTAATGGGAAGGCGGTGACCTCGATGGTATCTTGGCCGAAGTTACTCAAGTGGGCGAGGCAGCCGCTTGTCTTGCCGGTCCTCACTACCACGTTTCATGAGCATTGCGGGAGGGTTTCCCGACAATGGACCCAAGCAGGGTTGTTCCCATTCACAAAGGGGGGACCCACCTTTGTCCGACCAATTACCGGACGATCATGGTCAGTTCAGTATTTGCCAAACTGTTGGCTGGCATTCTCGAGCAGCAGTTGACCCGCTGGGCGGAGGCAGCGGATGTGCGAGCCCTCACACAGGCAGGCTTTCGACCCCGCCACTCAACGATTGACCATATCTTTACGCTGCGGGCACTGATTGAAGACAGCCGGAATCATCGGCTGGACTTGTATTGCTGCTTTGTGGACTTCGCAAAGGCTTTTGATATGGTCCCCCGGGAAAAGCTGTGGGCTAGACTGCGTCAACGGGGCTCCCCGCCGCGTGCGCGAATGCCATATCTGAGGTTGTATGAGAGTTGTTTTGGCGGGATGCGCGGCCGACGGGCCAAGCATTCACCAGTAGTATCGGGGTCCGGCAGGGTTGCCCCCTCTCGCCAACACTTTTTGGCCTCTACATTGATCAGTTAGAGCCCTGGCTTACTGAGCATGGGGGGGATGGCATACAGCTTTTGCACCAGGTCATCCGCCAGCTCATCTATGCGGACGATGTTGGCCTGCTGGCCCACACCCCAGAAGCTATGCAGTCTCACCTGGATGCCCTAGACACATTTTGTCAGGCTACAGACATGCGCGTCAATCTGGCCAAGACCAGGGTGGTTCTCATATCCTCTTCACGTCACCCCATGCCTCCTGCACTCACATATCCGGGGGCGGCTGTGGACGCCACGCCCACCTACAAGTACCTAGGGGTGGAGTTCCCCTCCTCGGCTCGGGCTGGGAGGCGTCTATCCGCTATGGGTGACAAACAGCCGGAAAGCGCTTTATGCCATGCGAGAACAACGATCCACCAGGCGAGCTATATGATTGGGGCCATCGATCACATCTGTTCGCACCGGTCGAGCCTCGTCCTTCATGCGGGTCGAGGTTTGGGGCCCGGGGCGTCTCTTTGGCGACACTGGAATGACTTGGAGCAGGTGCGTAGAAGGCATTTTTGGCACGGGCACTTGGGGTGAAACCTTCAGTCCCCTATCAGATTCTGCTGCAGGAAACTGGATTCTTGCCGCTTCAGCGGGCAGCCCTTGATAGACACATCGTCTATTTTGAGAAAGTGGTTACTATGGGTGATGCTCGGCTCCTTTTGGCTTACACTGTGGGCCATGAGTCCGCAGCGGCTTAGGGCCTGTTGAGGGGTAAGAGAGATCATTGGTTCGCCAGATGGAACGCGGAGAGCACAGATGCGCGCATCTGGTGGGCGCAATGACGATCGTCGCGGACTTCGCGGGAGTACCTAGATGCTTGTTTCCTTGGCAAGCTCTGGGACCCCATTGCTCTAGAGCAGGTCAAAATGGCCCATTACAAGGAGCACATCAACCCCGTGTTAGCCCGGGGCCCACAGCTCTACCTGCGTTCCCCAAACCGCCCCGAAAAGCGCAGACTCATTGCCTCCATTCGCGACGGGTGCCCACCATCTTCGTGATCGAGGCAGGGCAGGTGGATTGGGGAGCCCCGCCGGGACGTGCTCTGTCGGTCTTTGTCAAGCGGGTGCCATTGAGGATGAGTCTCACACTTTCCAAAGTTGCCCTAGCGTTGCTCGGATCCCGGGCCGACACGCTCCCTTAGTAATGCGGACGGACGTGCCCTTGCATTTGCTTGATGAACACACCCGTCGACGCGTGCCCCGGGGTCATACATCCGGAGGTCTTGGACCCGCGGAGGTCACCTTTGCCCCCTTTGGTCTGTCCGCTAACTAGGCACTACGGGGTGGTGCATGATCAGTATATATTGGGATGTTTTCGTGATTTTATATGATTAGCACGGTTTGTCGGCCAGGCTGATTGCGCCCCGGTTTTTTCCTCGAAAACCCTTCGGGCTGGGTTTTTAATCCGGGCAAGAATCCGCTTGTCGCGTTTTTGTATTGGGTCCCATAGACCGATTGGTCTCCGTGGACGATAAAAGTACCTTCCTTCCTTCCTTCCTTCCTTCAACTTGTGATAAAGTTCCCGCTTGCATGTCATTTCTCTAAAATAATATGGACATTTCTTCTAGTAGAAAAAGAGAGGCAATCGCAAAATAAAATATAGCCATTTAAAAACCTTCAACCATATACATAATTAAGCCCATCTCTATCAAAGCAAGAATAATGGTGGGGTCTTAAAGCTAGATAAAAAGTAGATAGATAGATAGATAGATAGATAGATAGATAGATAGATAGATAGATAGATAGATAGATAGATAGATAGATAGATAGATAGATAGATAGATAGATAGATAGATAGATAGATAGATACACACAATTTTTAATGTCTACGAGAAGCAAAAACTTATGGGATACACACCCAGATGGGACCTGCCCCCACCACTGTACGTGGCTAAAGTGGGTCCTTCCCCCACTAACTTTGCAATGATCATGGCCACTTTCACAATGAAACGTTGAGCCCGTAACCCTGGGACCCTACGTTACATGTGAAGATAAACTACACGTTTAAAGTTCCAAGGCTTACAGAGGATACGGCGAGAAAATGGTATAGCTTCATAAGATTATTTCCAAAATTGAAGATTGAAAGCGTGCAACAGTATAAGGATTATTTTCCTTATCGGACTCTTTTGTGTAAAGTGAGAGTCATTGTTTTTTGGTTATCACTATTGGAGAAGTACTGATAATTAGTTATCAGTACTGGAGGAAACTGATAAGTAATTATCAGTACTATTCTGGAGGAAACTGATAAGTAATTATCAGTACTATTCCACCTATGTAAGCCCGATAAGGTAGTTATCAGTCTTTGCCTCGGCTGATAACCAAAAATGCGCGGCCTCGAACGTACAACCTCAATTCCGCATTTTTGGTTATCGGCCTCGGACAGACCGATAACCTTACCTTCACTTATTAGTAACTAAGAAAACGTGATTAGTGGCCTTACATTATTAGGGCGGACAACGAAGAGAACTTGTATTCTCTCAAATTAGTAGCAGATAATATTGTTTTCTAGAGAGGACTTTTGCATGATCTCAAAGTTACTAGGGACGGGAATGCAGCAGTTTTATCTTCCTTTTGACTATATGCAGCAGTTTTATCTTCCTTTTGACTATAAGCACTGGGTCCTTGTTGCCTGGACATCTATGTTGAGCCAGACTGGTGTTAACTTATGTTGGCCTTACATTATTAGGAAGGACAATGAAGAGGACTTGTATTTTTAGCAGATAAAATTATTTTTCGGGAGAGGAATCTTGCATGACCTCAAAGTTACTAAGGACGGGAATGCAGCAGTTTTATCTTCCTTTTGACTATAAGCGGTGGGACCTTGTTGCCCGGACAGCTATGTTTAGCGTGACTGTTGTTTATGTTGATCCTAAGCATGAGTTGACTTTCGAGAAAATACTATATGCCGGGCTTTAAAAGGAAGCGGCCGGTTCTAAGGAAAATTAAGAGGCGGTATGGAGGGGTTAGAAATTATGCTCGTCTGCACCTTGCTCCTACTTATGAAAGGGAATGCACAACAGAGCGTTGATGTGGAAGCATACCTGAATCAAAAGGAAAACGAAGTGAAGCAAATTGCAGCCCAAGCCTCTCAAAATGACTTGAACGCCTGTGGTAATACGAAAATCCATGTTGATGCCTTGTATTTTGGAAAAAGAGTGACGAGTAACACAAATGGATGTTTCAGATTTGTGGAAGACTTGTGTTGCTACTGATGAAAATCTAGACAAAGCATATAAAGGAAGAGAGACACAGAGGACGAAAGAGAGATAAGAGAGACAAGTGATGATCCCAGCTAACACTACTACTCCAAAAACTAACACTCGTTAGAGTTTGAGACTAAGTCTGTCCCGACATTACCCGGGCCCATACCATTCAACCTGGTGTGTATATTAAAGAGGCAAGATATAGAGATCAAAAGACCACGGCTTGCAAGTCAAGCATGATGAGGACCAAGTATTTGGCCCCAGACCAAGCTTAACCTCAAGAGAGTCTTATCAATATTGTATGCTTAAGTAGGATATGCTAAAAATTAATGATAAATATCATATTTACCATTCTAGTGTAGACTGATGTGAAGAAAGTAGGTTTCCCGGACTCCAATCATATAGTCTAATCCTAGAAGGTAGTTAAACAAATAGACAAAGTTGAAAATTCTGTAAATGTTTAAACTTGATGAAGACCAATTATTTGGCCCCAAACCGAGTTTAATCATCAGAGAATTTTTCATGATTGCATGTGTAACTAGAAAATACAAGATAGACGCAACACATTCCATCAAACAATCCAGACACGGCCATGGTGAAGAAGATTGGTGTCCCAAACTTAAAGCACCTAAGCTGTCACTAGAGAGTATACGAGGAGGTGAAATATGCTTAGAAATTCTGTTAGAAATCATGGCAGAAAAACAGGGGCCCAAGGGGACATAAGACATAATTCTGATAGGATTTTTAGCAATACTATCAAGAGCCACAATGCCAAATACACAAGAAACAACTAGAGAAAGGATAAAAGACAGCATTATTTTCCAAAACTTATGTATATTGTATTATCAGCCGATAAGAGAAACATCTAAAAAGGCTAAACGCCTACAAGAGATAGAGACTTTTTAGACCTTCCCCGTTCTCACAAAATGCCAAAGGTAATTATAGTGTAACGCATTACCATCAAAAAGTTTTGCCACAACAAAGGCCCAAAAGGAGTTGTTACACAGCACAAAAAATATGATGGGACCAGCACTTTTAAAGTGGAGTAAACATAGAAAAATGTAACTGAAGTAAATTGCAAAGCCTGTTTTTTTCTTGTAATTTTCAGATTTGTTGTATCATCCGTCTCACGCATTTCCATAATCCACAAAAGGTGAGTTAAAGCGTGTTACCTGCGGTGAAACCAAAGCAAATTAGCCTTAATCGGGGTAATAAACTAAGCCACTAGCAGGTAAAGTTTAAAACAAAACTCGCTTTTTATCCGTATCCTTTTGTTATGAAAGCTAAGAAATCATAAACCACAACTTTAGATAGTCGTCTAGTTATGAGACACAGCTTATATGAAAAAATGCTAAAGTATGCCGCAGTTAAAAGACCCAACACTACTGGCCGAAAAAACCAGAGGTCAAGAGAGCAAACACAAATAAAATAGTTGTATTGTTGCAGGCCCAAATATTTGAGACATATCGTAAACAAGAACTTGGTGCTAGAAATAAGAAAAAACAAGCTAAATCATGCCAAACTGTACTAGATGCCAAAACCACATGCATTTTAGCAACTCAGAGACAGCAGGAATTTTAAATGCGAGAAATGCAAAGGCTGAAGCATATCATAGCAAATCTGACCGCATTTTGTGCAACTCGGAACATGAACAGAGGCCTTAAAAAACCACCTTCAGTGCAAGTGATAAATTATTTCAAACCTGATTAGGATCATTGTCCGAATCGGTGTTGACGCCCAAATGCTCAAAAGTGGAGATTTCGGGGTTATTATATTTCGGATCATTGCCGAAGCGGCAGCCGGCGCCCCTCATAGTAGCAGATCGATCACACATCTCCCGAGGATGTTAGTCGCCTCAAGATTTTTGCTCGAATCCATCGGTGATGTTTTTCTAATACCAAGGCCATTCTTTAGGCCCTCGCTTTCTGAACCTTGTTCTTAGAACCGGGGTCGGCAAACACCTCTCTTTGGCGCCATAGCATATGAGCGTAAATTGTGGCAAGGGAAAAAGAAACGGGACATGCAACAACATATTTATTTACCTTAAACTTGTGCGGAAACCCAAACCGCATTGAACTCATGGTCTTAAAGATTGGCAGCTCGAAGCCCATACGAAAATGGAGAATCTAGTATAGATCTAGTCAAGCTCTCTGTTCAACGTTGTAGTCCAAATTGCAAATCCGGCCGACCATAATAAATTGCAACCCAAACATAAAGTCCGCCATACGGCATAAATTCTAGCAACATTTCTATTACACATAAACCAAATGAATAGAATGCCTATGGGACCTTAGAATTAAAGTACTATGCAAAGATAAACTACCGTGATGCGAAGAATGTCTAGACTAAGCCAAAGGAATTGATATTACCCCAAGCTTATAGGTCCTAGTGTATAGTCTAAAATAGAAAAAAGTACAAATTCCAGTGCATCTCCTTGAAACTCTAAGGGGAGAACACGGGTGTAGATCATAAACCATTGCCAAAGATGTCCCAATGGTTATACATGAAGAAAAGATGTAGTAACAATAAGCTTCGTACAGGGGTGATGCATGAATACGATTTCTTATTTCTGATCATTGGGGGATCATTGAAGCCAAAGCCCAACATGTTTCCAGGCTTATGTTCGAACACAACCAACATAACAAACCTGCCTTCCATAACCAGACCGTATTCCATGCTAAAGTTGCAGGACAAAAAAGCCCATAAGACAAAAATACAGTATTATCATGGACATGGATCTTAAAATACATAATGAAAAGGTGTAATCCGGTCAAAGCTAAGATTGGCTATAGAATGCAGCCACCGTTGGCCACCCAGCTAAGATTGGCTAAGTATGGATTTTTAGAATTAAAATATTATGAAGCCTTAACACTTGTGTGAAGATAGGCTAGACTAAGCCAAGGGATTTGACAATACCCCAAGCATATAGATCCTAGTACCTTGTTAAAATAGGAAAAAAGTACCAATTTTAAAAGGGTCACCTAATGTGTCTCCTTGAAACTAAAGGCAGAGCAAAGGTGTAGATCAATGGTCATATAAGAAAGGATGTAACAAACACAAGCTTTGGAAACGAAGGTGATACAAAGGTAAAATCTCTTATTTCTGAACATCGGGTGATCATAAGATCAAAGCCCCACTATGTTTCCAGGCTTATGTCCGAACAGAGCAATCAGGTCCTTCATAACAAGACCGTATTCCATGCTAAAGTTGTTAGGACAGAAAGGCCCATCGGATAGAAAGAGTAACATATTGGATATGGGTCTTAAAGTACATAATTACAAGGTGCAGTGCCTTGTGCTGGAAATTAGTCAAGGCTAAGATTGGCTATGGAATACAGCCACCCAGCGGCCTTTATAGATATATGTATGTATATATATATATACATTGGGTTGCATGCATGCACACGCATGCGCATGCATTGAGAACATGCACGACACACTTGCATGCATTGGAGGACAACGTAGCATCTCCAACACCCCCCCTGCAACGTTGGTCTCTCAATGAAAGAAACCAAAATATATGTGATTCAAATACTCAGAAGGTGACCAAGGATGCACATGCATCCCCCCTTGCAACCTTGGTCATGTGCCCGGGTTAAAAAACCTTTTGTGGGAAGCAAAAGGAAAAACCGTGGCACCCTTCAAAAAAGTAGCTATCAAGTAGAAGACGAAGGGAGGATCCGCAACTGAGTGGTAAAATCTTCATGCTTTGTCAGAGATAAAGCTTTGGTAAAGATATCCGCAATCATGTTATCTGTAGGACAATACTGTAGCATAATTGTCTTTTTCTTGACTTCCAGTTTAATGTAATGGTAATGAATATCAATATGCTTGGACTTTGAATGAAAGACCTCATCCTTAGTTAAAGATATGGCACTCTGATTGTCACAATGTAAAAGTGCCGGACCGATGAGTACTTGTTGAAAAGATTGAAGTAGACGTCGCAACCAGACCAACTCTCTGCTTGCCATACTAGCGGCAACATATTCTGCTTCAGTGGTGGACACAGCAACACAATGTTGTTTCTTGCTATACCAAGAGATTAAAGAATTATCCATAAAGAAACATGCTCCACTTGTAGAGTGTAACGGGCCCATGGTAGACCGCTCGAGTATTCGAACCTTGAATGTGCCTGTGGGGCGTTCCCGAGACACCGGCATAAATGGGTAGAAGCGACTACTCATAAAAGTCTAGACGGTTTTGCCCAGTTGGTTAAGGGCATGTCGGTTAGGAACGTTACAGTTGGTATCAGAGCATAGTTGGATCCTTGGATGTATGATAACGAAGTCTAGATTCAAGTTGAGGTTGTTGGATTATGCTAATAGTATTCAATTGAATATATGTGGAGATGATGGCCTTAGAGGAGGCGTGACAAATTGTTTTATGAAGGTATGTGAAATTGATTACATGGTATTTCTATAATCTTGGTTGATTTTCTATCCTGCAAAGCAGATAAGCTAGAAAAATGTACTTCATCAAGGGGCTAACTTTGATTTAGGGTTGCCAATGTGCGCATAGCATGGAAGTGATGCTTGAGGGAGATTAAGTTACAGGTATTGCGTTTCACTTTGGTAACCACTTCTTATAATGTAGATGTGATCTCGTAGTAGCATACTCTGGTGGCAAGAAAATTTAGAATAAGCAGTGCATGATATATAATGCCTATGATATTCAGGGAAGGTTCATCTCACCATATCGGGTGAATAAGATTCTTGATGTGATGTTAGGTGCATCCTTTTGAAGCTAAAAATTGAGAAAACCCAAACATCTATATATTGCTATCCCGGTGGTGAAATAACAATAAGTTGCTAAGTTGATAGCATTCAGGCTATGGTGGGATAAGGTTACAACACGGTGGTTGTAAGACAAGTTTTGAGAATGCTTAGATATGCTTATAAAATAAGATTGGCGTGATAGTCAGATTGAAGCTCATGTGTAAATAGCAGATGTGTGACGTAGAAGGAAATGTCATGATTACATCATGGTCCTACTTGAGGTCTATAAAGTTGTTGGCCTTAGGGTTATGGCTAGAATAGTCGGTGATAGCCTTGAAAAAGTTCTTGGCCTTGAAAAAACTTCTTGAAGTATAAGAAAGCTTTAATGGAACAAAGTGGTCGGGGTTACGCATTTATATTTAGAGAATGATATACACTTAAATTATGGCAGATTGAAGAATTGATTGGCCAAGATTGAACAATGTTATCTATCTTATGGATAAGGAAGAAGAAGACGATGAATAGAGGAATAACATATTTAATCGTGGTAGTAGGTGAACCATGAAATTGAACGAAAGAGTTGTCGGATAAGGCCCGGACATGAGATAAAGGCGAGGGGAATGTATAGACATGGGGAAGTGCCATTTTTGAAAATCTTAGAACGTAATAGAAGAGTTGTAAGTACATCTAGTAATGGTGCTTCCATGTATTGTAATTATTTGGCATGCTAGAAGTGATTGTAAATTAATGGAGGGATGGTGATTGCATTACTTGATTAAGGATACAGTCAAAGGATTGAAGTTGTGAACGAAATACATGAAGTAAGAGCTTCACTGAAATTAACGGCAATTGATGCCTATAAAATCTTGTTGAAAGACTAACCAGTGTGATGGGGTAATATGTATGGAAGTAGGCTAAATATAGAGGCCAAGTGTATAGCCTAGGATACTTCAATGTCATTGGATGAACTCGTAGAGGAATTCTCTGTACCATGGGTTATAATTCTTATGGGATCCCTTGTATCAACTTAAGCATACCTAGCTATAAGATACCCAGACTGGGGGACTTGATTATGTATTTTGCTTGTTACTTTTTGGATTTGGCCACCCAAGAAGTCTCAAGAGATTACATATCTAGTTCGACGAGTATCTCTTTGGAATGGTGGGTTTTTTTTCTATGGCACGCATTACCTTCTTTATGAAAAGTTACGTTTAATCGCATTATGTTTATTATATTGAATTGGATATGTAGTATACTCATAATATTTGAGTTAGTTCTAGACTTGGCGGTATGTTAAATTGAAAGTTAGAAGGGTCGTGCATTGGAGCTATCTAATATGTATCTTTCCTTTAGCTTAAATTACTTGTATGAAGCTAGCTTTGAATTTTCAAGTTTGGAGATGCATCATCTTGGATTGGAAGGCTAAGCAATTGTGTTTGACAAGGATGGGTCAGTTCTAAGGGACAAAATTGTATTCATTTGGGAGTATGTTGAATTGAGGATTAAGATGTGAAAGCATAAAGGGAAGAGACCCGAGTAATTAAGGAGGCAGACTATTAAAAAAAAATTTAGATCAATGGTTGAGTTTGTTCCAATGAAGATGTCACAAAGGGAGATACAAACTAGATTTTTCATGAGTGCTCTAAGATGCACCCATGAGGACATGGGTTGAATTTTTGGAGGAGAGACTGTAACGGACCTAGCAACCTAGCACCAACATTAAGATGTAAGTAACGTTGCATTATATAAGAGTGCATTTTCAAGGTAAAATAAATGATTATGTGCTAGGAATACATGCATGCAATGTGTCCATGCATGCAGTGTATGCATGCATGCATGCAAGGGCATTGCTAGGTTATATAAGTGCAACAATATTATTCTTGATTTCTTGGGGGAAAGGAGTTTTCCATGGGGAAAGAAGTCTTTTATGTGATGGTGAAGCATTAGGAAGGAGATAGATTGAGATGGATTGTTGAAGGAGGCGAGTTGTGTGCGAGAGATCCGGGAGCGTTCTTTGGGAGCTGAGAGGAAGCAGCGGGATTCCAGTGGGGATCAAGCCTTACACTGGGGGTTTTCTAGTGTTTGTATAGTCTGTGTTGATTTAATAATGATTTCTTTGAGCGTAGTATAAACTTGGAGTTAAATCATATGAGCATGGTCATGAATAGAATAGAATAGGCATGCATGGTTAATGGATAGCGAGCATATTAACCAATTCAATAAACTAGTTAGCGAGGGGTTATGGAAGCCACCGTCATTAAGGTTATAAGTAGTAATTTGAAGGAAGTTGATCTAGTTAAAAGTAATAAGATATTAGTGAATGTTGTATTTTGCTTAAGCAGGGCATTGCATGTTGCATGGTAGAGATAGTAATGTTTATATGAGGATTTCCTTTGTTGCATGAGGTGTAAATTATGGAATTTCTAAGGTAAATTTGATATGGAAATGTGCCTAATTGATATTGGGTGGAATTCATAGTATTGTGATCTATGTGTAGTATAATTCTTTGATATAGACCCTGGGGGGCGCGAGTCTAGGTGCGATGGTCTAGACTCGCGGTTATTGCACGATGCTATGGTATTATTTGAACATCGGGCGTTGGTACCATATGGTACAACGTCATGCACGATAAGTGGTCCTCCATCTTTGGGCCTTGGCGTGGATGGGTGTGTACACTGCGTGGTTACCCCGCCTCTATGTCAGCGGCTTTTGTCGGTACCGAGTTGACCTTGCTCGGACCAGAGGAATATTGGTTGCAATGTTGATGCTATGATTGCTTGGTTATTGTATATGTGTTTTTAATGTTGGAATTAAGTTGCAATGGTCATGCTTGGCGTAATTATGCATTGTGATTATGCTTGTTGGACTAAGTAACCTAGGTTGCGTGGGGGAGGCTACGGTAAGGCTAAGTTATTGTTCTAAGTTAAGGCTTTGTGGTGATTGTTTTAAGATATATCCTAGATCCCCGATCCCCACTTAGTCCATGTGACTAACCCAGTGGTTGATGGTGTAAGCAGAGGTGTGAGATGCTCTAAAAAAGTAGCCAAGCTTCGGAAGGCGAGAGTGGAAGTGTGTGGATTGCTATTCAATAAACTTGATTATTATTACTATTATTATTATTATATATGGGCTTGAAGTTACAATTATTAAGATCATTCATAGTGTCTTGGGATATTCTTTGAAAGTAATGGGCAAGTACATGTTTGGAACCTTAGAATATGTACAAAGATTAAATTCTTTACCTAAGTGTTATTGTTGCAGATGCATGAGTTAATTTCTTAAGTTTTTAAGCTTAAGTAGATCCAATGGTCGAGATTGATGGGATCTCCAGTTACCATAAAGGTTAACTGGCCAGGCCCGTCACAGTTGGTATCAGAGAAGGTCTCGAGTTCGAGTCTCCATGGGTGCCTATATGCATGGGTAATTTGCAAAGACTTGGTAATCATTGTGGTATAGCCCGAGCATAGTTCTAGTGGGAGAGACTGTAACGGGCCCATGGTAGACCGCTCGAGTATTCGAACCTTGAATGTGCCTGTGGGGCGTTCCCGAGACACCGGCATAAATGGGTAGAAGCGACTACTCATAAAAGTCTAGACGGTTTTGCCCAGTTGGTTAAGGGCATGTCGGTTAGGAACGTTACATAGAGCGAGAAGTATCAGGACAACCGCCCCAATCAGCGTCAGTATAACCAACCAATTGTGGACCAATACCTTGACGAACATAAACCAAAGCATGATCGATAGTGCCTTTTAGATACCGAAGAACTCTTTTGGCTGCATTCCAATGTTGGCGTCCTGGATTAGACATAAATTGTCCTAATGTGTTGACAACATAACTGATATCTGGCCTGGTGGCATGGGCTAAGTACATTAAAGCACCGATAAGATTTGCATATGGATATTGAGCCATGTCAAGGCCTTTCGGCTTACGTTTAAGGACACATGTGTTTGAGTGAATTTGACGTTAACTCCCAAGGGGTTGGACCGAGGTTTAGCATTACTCATATCATATTTGTCAAGTAACTCGAGAGATATACTTTCGTTGGCTCAATCGTATGCAATTATCGTGGACGCTCAATTTGAAGTCCAAGACAAGATTTGATAGAACCAAGATCCACCATGTCAAATGCGCCAAGATTATTCTTACACCGAGCTAGAAAATCAAGACATTTGGATACTAAAATAGTATCATCAACATATAAGCATAATAAAGATAAATGCAGGACCAACTTTTTTGTAATAGAGATTTGCGTCTGCAGCGGTGGGTAAGTAACCATCAGAAATCAAAAATGCATTCATTTTCGTATACCGCACGCCGCGGGATGCTTGTTTTAAACCATATAAAGCTTTTTCGTAACTTGCAAACCATAGGTGTGGGACCCGTGATCTTGTAGCCATCGGGTTGTTCCATATAAATATCCTCTCAGAAGATCGCCATTGAGGAAGGCCGTTTTAACATCCATTTGATGAACATATAGATTATGGGCTTAATCGCAAATGCTAACAAAGCGCGAACAGTCGCAAGGCGTACCACAGGCGAGAATGTCTCATGATAATCAATTCCAGCAATTTGAGAAAACCCTTTCGCAACCAAGCGTGCTTTGAATCTGTCAAAAGTACCATCTGCTTTAGTTTTAACACGGAAAACCCACTTACTTTTAATAGGTTTGCGACCAGAAGGAAGGGCAACTAAATCCCATGTGCCTTTGCTTATCAAAGAGTGATATTCAGCATCCATTGCTTGTTGCCAATATTCCTGCTCATCAGAATTGAGAGCATCATGAATAGTAATGAGTTTGAGAAGGGAGACAAAAGTATAATAGTCGCCAAAGAAAGTAAGGGGGGCCGCCGTCGAGTAACACGAGAAGTGTGAAACTTCGTCTTTGAGACATAACTTCAGGAGGTTGTATAGATGGTTCTGCATGTGGCTGAGGAACATTATCATCCATCGAAATAATATTGTCATGTAAGTGAGCAGATATATCCTCATATTCGCCTCCAACACTATCAGGTAAATCCGAAATATCAGGCAACAATGAGACTTCTTCAATGGCACGATCATCAAAAATATCGTCATCATAGTGTTCTCGGAAATTTGATAGAATATCATGAGTAACAGATGGCGAAGGAGACTGGGCCATAATAGTTTCATTAACAATAGTATCTCTACAGCGGCAAAGAACAATTTTCTTAGAAACCAAATCAAATAGTCGATAAGCTGGTGCAGTATCAGCATATCCTAAAAAGATAACCTTTTGAGCAACTGGTTGTAATTTACTCCGTTTCTCCTTAGGAATATAGGCATAGGCTTGACATCCAAATACTTTAAAATGTGCTACTGTGGGCTTCTTGCAAGACCATATCTCAAAAGGTGTGAAACCAGCGACAGATGAAGAGGATATACAATTTTGAACATAAACGGCTGTACTCGCTGCTTCAGCCCAAAATTGTGTATTTAAACCAGAATGAAGCAACATACTCCGAATAGCATTCAAGACGGTCCTGTTCTTACGTTCTGCCACTCCATTATGCTGTGGTGTATGTGGTACTGTAAATTCTCTCAGAATGCCAGCATTAGTACAAAAAGAGTCAAATACATGATTCTTAAATTCACCACCATTGTCACTGCGAATGCTTTTTAAGGGCACATCCATCTGCAATTCCACCATTGCCTTCCACTTACAGAACGTTGAGAAAACATCAGATTTCTTCTTGAGAGAAAAGATGAAAGAATAACGTGAGTAATCATCAATGATTAAGAGAAAATATATGGCACCACCAAGTGACCGTGGCAATGGTCCACAAAGGTCCATATGGACCAACTCCAAAATAGAAGATGCACGAGGTCCAACATGATTAAAAGAACGCCGACAAGGCTTACCAAGTACACAAGCCTCACATGGTGCCAAGAGTGCCCGAGAATCCATCGAGAAGCCATTAACGACACCATGTCGCTTCATGTCCAACAAGACTGAAAAAGAGGCATGACAAAAGCGTCCATGCCATAAATCTCCATCAGGATGTCGTGCAGTAAGAGCATAGATTAGACCATCTGTAATTCGGTACTCATATAAATTGTGATGGCGCATGCCAGTACCAAGTATTAAGCCATCTTTCAAAAGGTAGCAAAATAACTCATCAAAGTAAAGATGAATACCAACATCAGTTAATCGAGAAACAGAAAGCAAATGACGATGTAAAGCAGGAACATGTAAAACACCACGCAAAGAATGAGAAACGGAGAAACGGAGAAAATTACAACCAGTTGCTCAAAAGGTTATCTTTTTAGGATATGCTGATACTGCACCAGCTTATCGACTGTTTGATTTGGTTTCTAAGAAAATTGTTCTCTGCCGCTATAGAGATACTATTGTTAATGAAACTATTATGGCCCAGTCTCCTTTGCCATCTGTTACTCACGATATTCTATCAAATTTCCGAGAACACTATGATGACGATATTTTTGATGATCGTGCCATTGAAGAAGTCTCATTGTTGCCTGATATTTCGGATTTACCTGATAGTGTTGGAGGCGAATATGAGGATATATCTGCTCAATTACATGACAATATTATTTCAATGGATGATAATGTTCCTCAGCCACATGCAGAACCATCTATACAACCTCCTGAAGTTATGTCTCAGCAAGAGTTTCACACTTCTCGTGTTACTCGACGGCGTCCCCCGGTTACTTTGTGCGACTATTATACTTTTGTCTCCATTCTTGAACTGTTATTATTCATGATGCTCTCAATTTGATGAGCAGGAATATTGGAAACAAGCAATGGATCTTTGCATATCACTCTTTGATAAGCAAAGGCACATGGGATTTAGTTGCCCTTCATACGGGTCGCAAAACCTATTAAAAGTAAGTGGGTTTTCCGTGTTAAAACTAAAGCGGATGGTACTTTTGATGATTCAAAGCACGCTTGGTTGCGAAAGGGTTTTCTCCAATTCTTTGGAATTGATTATCATGAGACATTCTACTTTGTGGTACTTTTTGCGACTGTCGGCGCTTTGTTAGCATTTGCGGTCGCCCATAATCTATATGTTCATCAAATGGATGTTAAAACGGCCTTCCTCAATGGCGATCTTCTGAGGAGGATATTTATATGGAACAACCCGATGGCTACAAGATCACGTGTCCCACACCTATGGTTTGCAAGTTACTTAAAAGCTTTATATGGTTTAAAACAAGCATCCGTGCCTGGTATACTAAAAAATGAATGCATTTTTATTTCGATGGTTACTTACCCACCGCGCAGACCATAAATATCTATTACAAAAAGTTGGTCCTGCATTTATCTTTATTATTGCTTATATGTTGATGATACTATTCTAGTATCCAACGGTCTTGATTTTCTAGCTCGATTGTAAGAATAATCTTGGCGTGCATTTGACATGGTGGATCTTGGTTCTATCAAATCTTGACTTGGACTTCAAATTGAGCGTCCGCGATAATTGCATACGATTGAGCCAATGAAAGTATATCTCCTCGAAGTTACTTGACAAATATGATATGAGTAATGCTAAACCTCATCCAACCCCCTTGGGAGTTAACGTCAAATTCTTTGAAACACATGTGTCCTCAAACGTAAGCCGAGGCGTCTTGACATGGCTCAATATCCATATGCAAATCTTATCTAATTGCTTTAATGTACTTAGCCCATGCCATCGGGCGGATATCGATTATGTTGTCAACACATTAGGACAATTTATGTCTAATTGGGGACGCCAACATTGGAATGCGACCAAAAGAGTTCTTCAAGTTATCTAAAAGGCACTATCGATCATGCTTTTTGGTTTACGTTCGTCAAGGTATTGGTCCACAATTGGTTGGTTATCTTTGTGATTGGGGAAGTTGTCCTGATACTTCTTGCTCTACAAGTGGAGCATGTTTCTTTATGGATAATTCTTTAATCTCTTGGTATAGCAAGAAACAACATTGTGTTGCTGTGTCCACCACTGAAGCAGAATATGTTGCCGCTAGTATGGCCAGCAGAGAGTTGGTCCGTTGCGGCGTCTACTTCAATCTTTTCAACAAGTACTCATCGGTCCCAAGACTTTTACATTGTGACAATCAGAGTGCCATATCTTTAATTAAGGATGAGGTCTTTCATTCAAAATCCAAGCATATTGATATTCATTACCATTACATTAAACTGGAAGTCAAGAAAAAGACAATTATGCTACAGTATTGTCCTACAGATAACATGATTGCGGATATCTTTACCAAAGCTTTATCTATGACAAAGCATGAAGATTTTACCACTCAGTTGCGGATCCTCCCTTCGTCTTCTACTTGATAGATACTTTTTTGAAGGGTGCCACGGTTTTTCCTTTTGCTTCCCACAAAAGGTTTTTTAACCCGGGCACATGACCAAGGCTGCAAGGGGGGATGCATGTGCATCCTTGGTCACCTTCTGAGTATTTGAATCACATATATTTTGGTTTCTTTCATTGAGAGACCAACGTTGCAGGGGGGGTGTTGGAGATGCTACGTTGTCCTCCAATGCATGCAAGTGTGTCATTGTCTGTGTCGTGCATGTTCTCAATGCATGCGCATGTGTGTGCATGCATGCAACCCAATGTGTATATATATATATATATATATATATATATATATATATATATATATATATATATATATATATATATATATATATATATATATATATATATATATATATATATATATATATATATATATATATATACAAGTTTTTGTACTATCAAGGGGTATGAACACCTGGGATTACATCCATAGACGAATTTGACTTAAACGAACAAAATATTGTTCGTTTGAGTCGAATTGTACAATCAATGGTTGTAGGAGAACGATCTTTGCATAATGATTTCAGCAAAAAACATGGTTAATTCATTTTCAAGTTGATCAGCATAATGTCCCTATTTTGGAAAGCACAAAACCTTCTTATTTGGTTTTCTCCCCTTTATAGAAAAATGCGAATAATATGTACCTTTCCCTCACATCTATGCATAGATATATTTTTTTCGATGGTTACAATTACAATTCCACTTTCTTTGGACGATAAAATCATATTCTATTCTATTCTCTCCCAAAACAGTTATAGTTTTAAATGTGTTTTAAATGCCTACCGAATTAAATATATCACTTTCAAGAAATTGAAACTAATATACCAGTATCAAGAAATTATTATGCAACTTTTAAACTATCCTTACTCTATGATGTGAACATCATGTTCAAGCAAAACGATAATAGAATTAGCCCCTTCCCATTCCAATAAAAAAAAGGAAGGAAGAAGAGACGCATAGCATGATGGATTGCTTCTTAATTCTACATCAATCAAATTCAACATCAATCAAATAATGAGCTTCTTTTAAAAGTAGTAGCATGCACGAGAAACATTTGCACAAATATTTTAGCAAGCTAGAAGCAAAAGTCACTCCATTCTGCAAGGTTAAATTGAAAAGGCAAGCTAAATTTGAATTAAACTGGAAGAGTCGAGCTATAGCTGAAGAAGCCAAAGTCAAAAATATTATTTGATGCATGTGTTAAGTCGAGAAAGTACATGATAACAACAACATCCATGCAACCTACCAAGTAGTTCCACAACGTCTAACACTGCGCAAAGGCCATTTTTTCTTACATGGTCATATTTAAACAAATTCAAGTGGCGCGCATTTACTTGATCGTCAATTGCTACCATTTACTAGCATTCTAAATTAATTTAAGTGTTGCAATTAAATCCGAAACCCAATAGGCCACTAAAATCAAGGTTTGCATTGCCACTAAAATCAAGATCCAAAAAACAATAGCGATATATTATTGAAATCGCTTGCAACAAAAGTTTAATTCCAACGTGGTTATGGTTTTCTTTCATTAGTTATGAAGTGAAGTGCGTAGCTTAGTTTTTTCATTGCTAGTAGCAGTCAATATGCTTGTGACTCATTCAAAGGGTAATTATAGTTTTCTTTCATTAGTTATGAAGTGAAGTGCGTAGCTTAGTTTTTTCATTGCTAGTAGCAGTCAATATGCTTGTGACTCATTCAAAGGGTAACGAAACAACAGGTCTTCACAAGAGCGCCCACTGCACATGTAAACACAACATGAAATGATATCATCGGATTACGCCATTCCTATGGGGCAGTGTAGGTGACACGTCTTGAGTGTATATTAGCAAATATGTTCGAGATGTTTATTCACACTAGTTGACCAATGACATGAGGTGCTTATTCATGGTAAGTGACTTAGTAAATGAATATTAGGCAACTTGCATAACATTTTAGATTATGTTGTATTTCTGCATGATTTCAACATGTGTGTGCATTTTAGACATGTGTGTGTCAGGCAGGTTCAGTAAATTAAAACATGTGTGGTCCAAAGCACTGTGGAGTTCTAAGCCCGCATGTTCAACTAATAAATTTGTGGTGTCTTAACCAACAAATTATTAACATGTTACTTTAGTTTTATGCAAGTCAAACATGCAAAGCCAACACAAAGCTAATACAACCATAAATTCCAATGAATTTGTTCTACGCTTATTGAAGAGAATAATTTGTGCCAGTTATGTGCTTCACCATCTCTTCATCCAGGCCTCTAATCCTGCAAGCAATAGACTTATGTTGGTAAGAGAATTAACAGCCAAAAAAAGGAAAGTCTAGCCAGCTCACATGTTTCAAGTAGCACTTCAACCATATTGAGTTGCCATTCATGTGGATAACAATAAAGAATCTTTTTGCACCCATCATAACAAACAGTGCGGGAGCTTTTTCTATAGGTAACAATTAAGACAATCCCTTGAATACACATGTCAACCTAAAGGAAAAACATTCATTTTGTGGTCAGGCATGAAACAAATTTAAAAATCTTAAAAGCATCCAAAGTACGTCAGCTTAATTATTTGTCAGGAACTGATCACGCATATTCACACAGAAACCTAGAATTGCTTAACACTCAACAAATAGAAAACGTACCCGATAGAAACTTCGACCATCAATAATCCGTCCTTCCACCATCGCAGAATCTTCATTCGAGAGAGCTAATCAATTGAGATGAGCTTGCAAATTGGTCCTGCAGAGCATGTATACATCTATCAGACCTGTGCCATGCATACTTAATAAATTTAATTGCTGGCATGCCTTGTCAATCCCAAGTTCATAAGCGTTGCAAAGAAATATGCAAACATGCATAAAACTTGTACCAAGGCTTTTTGTTGAAAGAGAGTCCCATAGCAATGAGCAAATATCCCCGACACACTCATATAAAAGAATTCAAAGCCTTGAATGCTTTATATTTACGTGCTAAGACAAAGTAAAAACAGTTCTGTCAGAACCACATTTTTGGGGCACTACACATTCTTTACAATCAAGACCCACAACAACTGATTCTAAGTTTGTATGTTGATCATCAACAAGAAACTCTGTAAGTCCCAAATTCTTTTGGACATGTCAACAAAAGCTATGGCTACTGCTCTATCATTTTCCTGAGCATTTGGAAGAACAGCCATAACTCCTGGAGATTCCACTTGTGTACACATCATATTGAAAAGGTATACAATACAGCAGAATATCTGTCTGCTGGCAGAACATTGCAGGCATTTTCAAGAGCAAGGTTGAACAACTTTGCTTCTAAAATACAAAAAATCCCCAAATAGTGAAAACATCAGCAAAATTGAACGGAGATAGATAGAATTTCGTACCTCAAGCTTAACAGAGAGGCTGAGCTGAGCAGGCAAGGTCGAATTTCAACAGGCAAGGTCGCATTTCAGCAGGCAAGGTCGGATTACAAATGCTGACGGCTTCTCTCCAAATACCTCCTGCAACTGTAACAACCATTTAGATAGTCCAAGGGATGCAAATCGGCCTTCTTGCAGAACAGAGAAAAAAATGGGATACGAACTTTAATTGTTTGCTTTAAAATTGCACTTCCAGCTCCAAAAAGCCTTACCAATCTATCATCTATTATATGTTCACATGCAAACTGACTTAAGAAATAACAACATTAGATGTAATTAACTACCTGAGTTGCTCCCATCACTTTCAAGACAAAACGTGTACCAACACCTAATATCAAAGCTTCCAAAATGCCAACAGAAGCTGCAATAATCAAACGAGATGAAACCGCTGGTAAAGCTAGCTTGCCAGCACATGCATTAGTCCCTCCTTCAGTTGAAAATTCAAATGCACAAAGATCTCCAGAAAAAGAAAAAGACGTTAACATCCATACTGTTATATTTCATAACCACCACCTCGAATATGCAACATGCCCTTACTCTGGCCTCAAATCTTATGGCCTCTTTCCCTACAAACAGAGCTGAAATGGAAATCATAATGGGGCTTTTAGCATTTCAAGTCTGCATCTAAAGCTTTGCAATGTGAACACCTGATAACAACAGTAGCTGAGCACCACTTCCATAAGTCTCCTACTACAGGTACAAATGTCTGTTTAACAAAAATAAAGGATGAAAAGTAGCCTACGCAAGCCGATATTCCGGGTAGAACAAGTAAGGATTGACTCTAGACACCACTACCGCCCGGCAAAAGATTGCAACTACTGCATTCACCAAAGTCACACTTCCACTTCATCTCATTTAGAACAAGAAAGAATTGAGATGGAAGTGCAAGACCTATCAAGTGAGCTACAAATAATAATAATTTGCTATAAATCAACTTAACACCTCTTATCAAGCTGGCCAAGAAATCACTAGCATCAGCAAATACGATGTAGATGAGATTGGTAAGGTTGCCCAAAGAAGCCGGAATGGTGTCGTTAAGCTCGTTGTGTTGCAACGTTAAGACATTTAACTGGTTCAATTGCCCCAGCTCTTCTGGAATGCTGCCATTAAGCTTGTTACAGCAGAGGTGAAGCGCTGCACGGCATATCAGAGCTAGCATTCAGTAAAACAGTACGAAAATCAAACAAAACAGACCCATAAATGAAGGTATATATTTAGACAAATGTAGGAAATCTCGATGCCGGTCAGACAAAACAAACACAGAGCAAGAAAGATAACCTTGTAAACTAGAAAGATTCCCTACTTCCGGTGGTATGTTGTCTTCGAGGCTATTCACATTGAGATACAAATCACTCAGACTGCTCAAATTTGCCAATGCTGGCCCGGGAATAGTACCAATAAGGTCATTATAATGCAAATAAAGCCCTGTAAGATTTTCAAGCTCTCCAATACAAATGGTTCCGGTAAGCCCTCTACCCTGCAAAGAAATGTTTGTAATTCTTCCTTCCTCGTCACAAGACACACCAACGAAGTCGCCCCCACAAGGATCAACGCCTTGAACCCAAGATTCAAGCACCAATCCGTTAGGATCAAGAACGGACTTCATATCCAACAGGATTTCAATTTCAGTCCGTTGGGCTGCAGGGGCAGAGATAGATTGGAAAAGGATGAGGAAGAATAGACAAATCGCCATAATATTAGGCGCCCACTGCGCCAAACCTGGCTATGGCGTCGGGCGATCAAAATGAAGCATTCAATCGAGGAGGCCGCCGAAAAAGTAGAAAAAAGAAATGTTGATAGGAATTTTTCTTTTGTTGCCACGACACGAGATATTGTCCACCTCACTCGGTCTATTATATAGGCTTATTGAATATATATGCTAACTTGTAGGTTTTAAGTGCCATCTCATTATGTAGAATTAAATGCAGAAAATATACGTGGCAAAACCTTAGCCGTTAATATCGCACATTCAATGGTTGAGATCAGCTTAAGCTGGCCTCATTGGCAGCAATTAATGTTTTATTACTTTTTATCAACGGCCCAGATTGTATTTTCGAATCTGACGGTCTACATTAAAAGCCCCAAATAAGGGGGCTGCTTGGGGGATTGCTGACGTGGCTATATTAGAGCCATCGATTTTTGCTTCAACGGCCAGGATCAATCTCTACATAACAAGGGGGGTGCTTAGGTAATAACGAGGTGGCTGCATGAAGACCGTCGATTTCAAAATCGATGGTTGTGATCAATCTCTATACAACAAAGGGGGTGCTTAAGTAATTGTATATATATATATATATATATATATATATATATATATATATATATATATATATATATATATATATATATATATATATATATATATATATATATATATATATATATATATATATATATATATATATATATATATATATATATATATATATATATATATATATATATATATATATATATATATATATATATATATATATATATATATAGACCAGCCTAGACTAATCCTTCTAACTAGCTAAGACATCCAAATAATCCCAGATTATTGGACTTATCTGACCCCCGAAGGGGAGGCTTTAGAGACTTTGATAATTTTCTTGAATCAGACATATAAACTGCCTTCATACATGCATATTCAAATAATTCTAAAAGACATTAACAAGCCAAGCCAAATGAACAGACTTTTCACAAAGTCCTATAGACTTTTATACTATTGGCCATAAACTAGAGAACCACATCCTCAAATATTATCACATATACATGATCTTAAACGAAATGGTCCAATCAATATGAAATGGTCCAATCAATACTTTTTTCAGAGACATTATCGAGGTCAACTAGTTAAGCTTTGTATTTGTGATAAAATAGACCAAAAATGTCACATCATTGATATACCAAAATAGGAAATGAAAATGGAATATTTACAAGAAATAGATAAAGGACATGAGACATTTTATTCATAAGAACATGAGAAGATGCATCTATTGCCAGTTTAGTAATCAAATACTACTGTTTGACAGATCAAGAGCCAGAGCATTTTGAAAGAAATAATTCCTCAGATGAGATTGCATTGGAAGTAATCATTGAATTGCATTACCTGGCCAGACATAGAACAGCCAATATCTGATATGCCAATATCTGATTTGCGCTTGCAACAACATATAGCAAAAGCAATTAAAAGAAATAATACAAGTGTTTTGAAGTCGAGAAGAAAAAACAATCTTAATTAACTTCCCCGATAGCAACATCCACATCCAAAGAAATGGGAGAAGAATGTTTGGTTACCGCGCAGACAAAGCACATGTTAGCCTACTTTGGTTGTACAGACACCCGCCAGGTAAGCTATAAACATTCTTGGCTTATCGCCCTTTACCCAAACGATCACATATAAGAAAAGAACATCATAGTTAAGAAGCATAGTTTCGTGAGAATCCAAACACCCCATCCGTTACGTTTTAGAAAATTAGGGACCGGGCGTTTAGAGACAAGATGTCATTGGTTTAAAAGAGGAGACTAGCATCTTTGCGATAACAAGCTAAATAATTGCATCTGAATAAAATAATTGGGAATGCCTTTTAAGATGCAATCAGATTCCGAACCTATAGCATAGCCATAAATAAACCTAGAACTAGAGCAGCAAAATTGTATCATTACTAGATGTATAGACCTTATAAGAATCGGTTTAGACCGGATAAAATAATGCGCACAAAATCATTGGTTTAAAAGAGGAGTCTAGCATGCTCGCATAACAAAGCTAAATAATTGCATCTGCTGGGAATGCCTTTTAAGATGCAACTGTGTTCCTGAACCTATAGCATAGCCATAAATAAACCTAGAACTAGAGCAGCAAAATTGTATCATTACTAGATGTATAGACCTTATAAGAATCACTTTAGACCAGATAAATAATCTGCACAAAATCATTGGTTTAAAAGAGGAGTCTAGCATGCTGCATAACAAGCTAAATAATTGCATCTGCTGGGAATGCCTTTTAAGATGCAACTGTGTTCGTGAACCTATAGCATAGCCATAAATAAACCTAGAACTATAGCAGCAAAATTGTATCATTACTAGATGTATAGACCTTATAAATATCAGTTTAGACCAGAGAAAGTAATCTATACACAGTAGGATAAACAGCATCAACAATATTTTTTCTAGACTGGAACCTGATTTGGCTGTAACTCATTAGAGATTTCGTCACCATCTTCATCGGAAAGCTCCACTAGCTCAATATGATACGCTAGGATATCAGTTGCCTTGGAGGCACTGGCACATTGCAGCACATGTATGGGATAAACATTTTGATGTTGCCATCAAGCCTAGCTCAAGCCTAGCTCCATTTGGATCTATGCCATGCAGCCTACAAAACTCAAGCAACCGAGATGCCAATGGCTCAACACCATTATGCACCAGCCCCCTCTCTCTACACAGTTGTCTCCGCTTTTACTCAAGTATGAGACTTGTTCGGGAGCCTCATTAAGCCCAACAATTTCAATGCCTTAAACATTTGTGCAATATATAGAGAGGCCCTAATTTAGATTAAAGAAAGCGGAAATGCAAAACCCTCAAGTAATTTTCCAAGAATCGCTTGATTCCAATTAGATTACAAGAAATACTTAAATTGAAGTGCAAGCCACATGATTTATTACCGTATTTTTGACCGAGAAATGATCTGGGCCCTTTGATTTGGATGTAACAAAAAAGATACCAAGTCCATTTGGAAGCCATCCGCCGGTTTGTTACACATCTTCATAGCGTAAAGATACCTACATTTGGAATGAAGTCGCCAGTTGTGGAGCATCCCCGTGGCTGGAGTTTCGTGCCCCGTGTTTTGAAAAGGTTGTGTTTCATAGGAGATCCGAACCATTGGAACATTAATCACAAGTATTGCATGTAACATAAACACGCTTTCCAAGGGACAATAGCTTTTTCCTCTACCAATATTTTAGCCGTCCAACTTTTCCACAAAAGGAATGCATTAACGCAAGAGTATTCCCCTTTTTTAAGAATGCAAAGTTAAAGGAAGCAAAAGCAATCCATAGAAACGTACCTTAAAAAGATGCCGTTTGCATGTGATAAGCTATGTAATTATGAGCCATTATCATATATTGTCCCATCATAGTCTATTCCATATGGTATCCAATCATTGAGCCTTATGCTAAAGGGGAACGTTAAAAGATATTCTAGCAAAAGTTGTACCTCCTTTTGTTTCTAATTAATAAGTAGCCAAAGGCTTCGTATTGTCCCACCAATTCGACTTTTTAAGGCAAATATGCCTTTTTCCTTTCTTTGCTCTTGGCCCCTTCTTATCCACGCGTGCATGCAAAATAAAGATAGGAAAATGCAACAAACAATGCATGCATAAAAAGATTCTTCTAGAACTCATGTCAATATTGATGTCATATACTACAAAGGAATGGCCATAGGTTCCAATACCATTGGCAAAAGCAAAGCCTTGGGTTAACAATGTACTGCCAAAGTAAATTGCAAAAGAAATTGTATTATGTGACCTCTATAAATGAGCATTGGGTTAACAATGTACTGCCAAAGTAAATTGCAAAAGAAATTGTATTATGTGACCTCTATAAATGAGCATGCATAACTCTCATGCAATCGTGTGTATAGGTCCAAGAAAAGATAGATGAAAGGCAGACTAATACCAAGGGCAATGTCTATAGTCATCTACTAATCAAGATATGTGCGTAAGAGAAATGAGTGCAAGCATTACCTCAGACAGTCAATAAGATAAATGATGGGGCCATCTTTAAGAATAAATGCATGGCACTTTTACGAATAGTGACTGAACTCCACCATATCATTAGGACAAAAATAATGCACATGTTTAGTGAGAGTTACCATCCTCATTTAGCAGCACCAGCAACGTATCCAAAGAAGAGATATGTCTATGCCATCAATGGTGATATGCCTAGTGAGAGTATTGTGAACTGTAACTCATTATTTATCAGTACCAACAACATTATCAAAAGAAGAAAATAGGCCAAAGCAAATCATTTATCAGGGATACAAAGATAAAGCTTAGAATATTGACTAAGAATCCACCAGAAACTTATATTTATATATATATATATATATATATATATATATATATATATATATATATATATATATATATATATATATATATATATATATATATATATATATATATATATATATATATATATAGTGTGATTCAATACAATAGATAGTGTGTGTTATTCTGGGATCATCGCTTGTCTCTCTTTCGTTCTCTGTGTCTCTCTTCCTTTATATGCTTTGTCTAGATTTTCATCATGCTAAGAAGCATGTTACTTTTGAAGACGCGTGTGAATCCTTAGAAGATCATGTGCGCCGAGTTATTGCACCCCCTGACGTCAAAGACACTGTAATGGTTGCAGATACAAGGAAAAGAAACCCACCTTCTGAGTCTTCTGAACAAAGAAAAAGATTTCGGTCTTTTGGTCGTGGTTATGATGGATCCTTTGGTCGTGGTTATGGCCGTAGTTATGGTCGAGGTTATGATGGAGGATATGACCATGGGCGTGGGGGTTATGGTCGTAGTAGTGTGTATGGTCGCAGTGATTATAATGGTCGCCATGATTATAACACTTTTTGTCGTAGTGGATATGGACGTGGTCGTGGGTCACGTGGATATCAATCTAGATATCAATCTATTGTGTGTGAATATTGTGGTCGTGATGGCCATGGCATTGCAAGATGCTTTGATAGAAAAGAGGATGAGAAACGAGATATGGAAGCTAATTGTGTTAATACATCACGTGATAGTGAACAGTATGGTGTGGAAAGAACAATTGGACATCCTGTACAAGCTAGTACAAATGTTTTAGGGAGTACCGACAACATGATGATAGATTCAGGTGTGCATCCTGCTCCCAAATAATAATGATGGTATTGTGTGTTACGCAATGGTGTTGAGCTTTGTTATGGTGTTGGGCATGTGTGTATACAGCATGTTCTTCATTCATGTGTTATTGTGTGTTGCACCATGGTGTCAACTTCTACATATAGTGTTGGAATTTATTTCTTATATATATTGTTGAGCATTGATATTGTGTGTGGTATTGAAATATTAAGTTCCTAACTTATAGTATTATCTTGAATTTATCTGGTGTTGTCTAGCTATTATGTTTACACCTTTGTGCAATTTTCATCTAGGTGCAACGCAACATATGGTATATGAGAAATCCTTGCTCAGAAATTACCATCCCTTGCACGTTTTAAAACATGTTTATATGGGAGATGACAGTCGTCAACAAATTCTTGGTATTGGTGATCTCCCATTATGAGCTCTGAAACCATGATGAAAATCTAGACAAAGCATATAAAGGAAGAGAGACACAGAGGACGAAAGAGAGATAAGAGAGACAAGCGATGATCCCAGAACAACACACACTATCAATTGTATTGAATCACACTATATATATATATATATATATACATTGGGTTGCATGCATGCACACGCATGCGCATGCATTGAGAACATGCACGACACACTTGCATGCATTGGAGGACAACGTAGCATCTCCAACAGCTACAAATTGCAGCAGGAGCGCATGTTCTTTCCTAAGCTCGGGGGGTTGCCTGGAGGTTCCCGCCAATTCTGCGTGCCCTGCTCCAAACGGAACTTGTCAACAGATGCTACTTTCCTTGGAGGAAAGCGACGTCAGGTACCTCTTTTCCTATATTACTGTTAAGAAACTAGAATAGAGATACGTCAAGTTTGTCTTCATTCTTGTTTGGTGTCCAATAAGAGCTCGCCATGTGGCGATCATACTAATCAGGAGATAAATGGGTACATCATTCTTGACCAGCCTTGAGACAAGGTGCGCTTACCATCTGTAGAAGCTCAAGCTGGCGTGAAAACCACCTTTACCTTGGCGCCGTGGAGCAGCAACAATTCTGCTGCGGAATGGGACCGGCAGCGGCAGGCGGCTTGATTGGTCATTGCCGGTGGCCAGCTCCCCATTCGGAGAGGCGGAATCTGCTTAATTGTTCTTTGCTCCACATAACAATGGGAAAAATTGGTTTGACAGGCACAATATATATAATAGCCTAAAAGCCTAACACATAACAAACTAAGGCAAGAACATGAATACTTAATGCAAAACAAAATTACTACTCATTGCCATGTCGTATTTTCCAATATTTGAGTAATACCAAGGAAGAAGGTAGTTGTTTTAAGGTAATTTCTATGCTAGTGGAGACGATTGCATCTTGAAAACATGCTAACATGGTTAACCTATCTTATGATCCAAGACAACACCTCAAAATACTATGGCATCACTTCATTGAAGAAAACAGTTGCCTCTTCAATAACAAATTGAGCATTTGTTTTATTCACACCTATAATATGCAACTTAAAGCTCTATGCACGACCTGCAAGCTCAAAGCTCTACACACGACCTGGCTAACAAATACTGTTTAAAATTTATTATGTGAGTTGTGTTCCCAATAATGGGCTTATGTATAACTGGTCGATGAGTGGCATGTAGATGGGATATGTATAATGAAATGAAGTTGTATGATAGGCACAGACCACATTTTGGTTCACCCATGGTAAGGGAGGGTGCCCACCTACGATGATACGCCCTCCATGGAGCAGCCCCTTATGGTGCAATCCAACGATTGTGGCTGTGTGTTTTGAATTTCCCCCCTTTTTCGCATATTTTTGAAGTCTAAATACTTCTTTTCTGGTAGACAAAAATCCAACAAACATGTGGCAACATAAAGAGCTTGTAAGAAGCTTTAATTTGAATGTTCATACCCCAAATTTGGACAAAGGGCGTTGTGCATTTGTAGATGGGCATAGGGGTGCACCATCAAGGGCAAAATGGGAGTTCCCTTTAGAGCCTTGTTATTGCAATATCAGGGCACTGCAGTAGGGGTTTTAGGGACGCTGGAAAGCCCAATTTCCAAGCCATCCAATAAATCAAATTTGGTTTGATCCTAATCCATGAAAGACCAACGTTCCATTTTGCCATCTGGTAAACCGTTTGTGTATTGAGCCAGATGTAATGTCCTCGGGAGGGACATTCTACTAGTGTAATAGGCATGGGGAGGCCTATTACGTCTAACCAACAACCATTCTAGTTCTAGGTTGTAATTGTTGGTAATGATCATGCATCATCACCCTACATCTGGAGGGCTGTGATCAAGAATCACCAGCAGTTTTTATGCCTATGCTCGATATTCTAGTCTTCATGCTATTTTGTTTGGGTGATGCCCTAATTCCTTGTATCATCCGATGGAATGTTAATTTTCATCTATTCTAATGATTAACATATTCATGTCCTCTTTACAATTCATTAGAACTCAATTTAACTTGGGCATAGAGCTATCCTACTAGTGTCTCAACCTTGCACTTGATAAGGAGCATAATATCACGGATACACTTGAACAAGTTGCTTTTATGTACAAATTAGCAACAATTTTGAAATTCTCCAAGATCTTTGGGATTGAAAAACCTTGCCCTTTCAAGTTTTTGAGAAAAAATCTTAGCTGTAAGTCCTCAATTGCAAGGAATTTGGATAAATGCAACACTAACTAAAATTGTTCTATGAAAATAGAAGTCGTCAAAGCCACAGACATCTCTGTATTTGCACACCCTAACATAAGATTATTCATGCATGCAACGCGGAAAAAACATCTTCAAAATAAACGGGGTGACCACACAACGTGAATAAATATAATTTATGGAAAAGATGGTGAGTTCAAATAAAATGGCATAGGGTACTACTGAGAAATAAGAAAGCAATGATACGATGTTGAAGTAGAACTCTCAAATAAGTAGCAATGTTTCAAACAATGGCATAAAAAATGCATGCATGTTTGTCCAACTCCAAAGTACCCTTGGATTTCTAAAGCTGCTACCTCCACTGGCTGATCCTTTAGCTCTTCCACGTCCCAAATCTCTTGAACTAGAACAGTTATTTGCCAAATGTCCATATCCATCACAGTTATAACATATTACCTCCAGGAGGTTATGGATGCACGGACTCAGTTGCATCTTCCAGAACGGCATTGAACTGTCCTACACAATTGTACAGCATGCCAGCAGACTTATTACTACTATTTTTCCCTCGAAAACCCTTCGGGGCGGGGGCTTTTTAATCCTGTCAGTAATACGTTTGTTGCTCTCTTTTTGTTTGGGCCCCATCTCCGTGGACGCTAAAAATCTATTCTATTCTATTCTATTTTATTCTTCTTATTCTTTGGGCAATTTGCCTTTAAATGTCCAAATTGTTTATACATGAAACATGGACCTATTTTCCCAGAATTTGCCTTCTTTTTTCCTACAAGTATTACCTCTGTATATTTCATCGTCATCTTCTTTCTTAACTAACTTTATTTGCTCTAATTCTGTTCTGATTAGGCCGATTGGTCTCCATAGACGATAAAAACTTTATTCTATTTTATTCTATTCCTTCCTACTTTCCTAATAAGAGTACACAACTACCCAAAACTTTGAAAAGGCTCTAGATAAATTGAGTACCTGTAATTATCGTGTAACTGGCACAAAATACTTCTTTTCTGGTAGACAAAAATCCAACAAACATGTGGCAACATAAAGAGCTTGTAAGAAGCTTTAATTTGAATGTTCATACCCCAAATTTGGACAAAGGGCGTTGTGCATTTGTAGATGGGCATAGGGGTGCACCATCAAGGGCAAAATGGGAGTTCCCTTTAGAGCCTTGTTATTGCAATATCAGGGCACTGCAGTAGGGGTTTTAGGGACGCTGGAAAGCCCAATTTCCAAGCCATCCAATAAATCAAATTTGGTTTGATCCTAATCCATGAAAGACCAACGTTCCATTTTGCCATCTGGTAAACTGTTTGTGTATTGAGCCAGATGTAATGTCCTCGGGAGGGACATTCTACTAGTGTAATAGGCATGGGGAGGCCTATTACGTCTAACCAACAACCATTCTAGTTCTAGGTTGTAATTGTTGGTAATGATCATGCATCATCACCCTACATCTGGAGGGCTGTGATCAAGAATCACCAGCAGTTTTTATGCCCATGCTCGATATTCTAGTCTTCATGCTATTTTGTTTGGGTGATGCCCTAATTCCTTGTATCATCCGATGGAATGTTAATTTTCATCTATTCTAATGATTAACATATTCATGTCCTCTTTACAATTCATTAGAACTCAATTTAACAGGCATAGAGCTATCCTACTAGTGTCTCAACCTTGCACTTGATAAGGAGCATAATATCTGGATACACTTGAACAAGTTGCTTTTATGTACAAATTAGCAACAATTTTGAAATTCTCCAAGATCTTTGGGATTGAAAAACCTTGCCCTTTCAAGTTTTTGAGAAAAAACCTTAGCTGTAAGTCCTCAATTGCAAGGAATTTGGATAAATGCAACACTAACTAAAATTGTTCTATGAAAATAGAAGTCGTCAAAGCCACAGACATCTCTGTATTTGCACACCCTAACATAAGATTATTCATGCATGCAACGCGGAAAAAACATCTTCAAAATAAACGGGGTGACCACACAACGTGAATAAATATAATTTATGGAAAAGATGGTGAGTTCAAATAAAATGGCATAGGGTACTACTGAGAAATAAGAAAGCAATGATACGATGTTGAAGTAGAACTCTCAAATAAGTAGCAATGTTTCAAACAATGGCATAAAAAATGCATGCATGTTTGTCCAACTCCAAAGTACCGATCTAGCTCGCCCAAGTTGTACTGATGGCATCCTGGTGAGGAACTTCATTAGTATGGCTCTTGTTAAAAAGGATAACTTTCAAGCTAGATCCAAGCGGATGTCAAAGGAATCGTCAAATCAGGACAAGCACAGCCTGGACAAAAGAGACCAATAAAGGGAGAAAAAACTGTCAACAATCATGGTAAAACCATGCAATAAGAAGTCTGGGGATGAGAAAAGCCCCGATATGAGACACCAAAGCAAAACTTTGCAATACGCAGCGGTCTCCATAATAAACCAGTGGCTTAGACATGTATGCAATGCACACATGTGATAATTAATTAAAAATGTTGATATGAAGGTTTAGATCAATGGTATTTCTTCATATGGTATGGTAGTTTTGCTTAATAGAAGTGTGACTAAATAAATTTTAAATGCCATACAATCTCAAGCAATCTCTACCATTACCTATTCAATATTTATACCAACAATCCCTTCTTGATATTTTGCTATCTGCCTCCTTTATTTGTGCCCAGTTTCTAATCTAGTATTATCATACCATTTGGTCTCCGTGGATGGTAAAATTTAATTCAATCTAATTATTATTACAAAGGTTTTTTCCATTGAAAAGGCTCGCATGGCAAGAGTATCTTAATCATCTGCATGATATTTTACTTGTTGTAGATGTCCGATTTATGATCCACAAAAGCAATTAAGATATTGTTGACAATGCAATTAATCTAGATTATATAGGTAGATAGATAACATGAGATTGCTTTTGCTTTTCATTGTAAGGAATTGTATCAAATTCATATTAGCATTAAGTGCATGCAGCTAGATATAGTACACAAAACGCTTTCCAAAGCCATTAGTTTCCCATGTTCAAATGACTCTTCATGGCCACACATTATCACATCACTTATACTAGAAACAAGGAATTGATAAATGATACCACGAAGGACAATATTATATATATACACCTAGGTTTCATCATTAAGTCCTTGTGTCTAAAAAGACATGAGAATTATAAGGTGCTTTGCATAATAGACTGTAGCTAGAAAAGTGAAATAAAGATTTGTTAACATCTGTAGAGACAGTTTCAGTTTAAAAAATAGATCAAAAAAACCAGACAAACCCTAAAACTGGAAAACAAATTCCAGGAAAAATAGGCTAACCTTGTTCCAAATGGTGTCAAAGACATCCATTGCTTCTTGGATCTTCTTCAAGACCCTATCAATTTCCTCTTGTAGTTTTCTAATTGGATCCATGACAAACCATCAGCTACTGAACTAAAGACTGAAGAAATTTGCCTTGGAGCTTCTAAACTCGAAGAAAGCACAAGCATATACCAGAAAAAAATTATGGCTTTCGCTCCACATCAAAAATCAAAATTATTATTTCTAGTTGAAGCATGGTGAGTTCGACTTGGATGAAGACAAAAACTTAAGGGTCTGGTTGCACTGTATACAACAATAATATAGATATGGTTGCAATAATTCCTTTAACATCATCTCCTACCGACATAATACTACAAAAGTTGAGCATCCTCTGTACATGATCCCTGCAACTATATTCAAATGGGATCAAGCTAAATCCTTTAAAACTTTAGGCTGTAATTTAAATAGAGAGAAAACAAATTCAGAGCATAACGTATAAGGATGTAAAGAGACTAATAAACATTCATGCTTTAAGAACCCCACAGAGAAAAGAAGATACTTTTGTTAGTTGCATTTCACTAATTATGACCTTACAAAGGCAACTATATTGGAAACTGCTGTGATCACATTTTTCTCTTGCAATAGGAATGCATTGAAAAACCATGTAAAAACATAAAAAGGAACTCTAATATGTCATATCGCGTGTTTGATGTCTGCAAGATCCAAAGGCTGGTTTGTATTTTAATGGATTCAAGAATAGAAAAGGATGACTCAAAATATATTGGAGGTATATTGTACTTCAATCAAGCAGGACCCACAGTGTTAGATGATAAAAAGAATTTGAATCTGACCCATGTCCTACATCTGCCAACAAATCAGACTCCAAAACTGAAAGTCTTGCTCTAACATGTATACTAAGAGATGTCTCTACGTTCAATGTTCTGGTTGCAAAGAAGAGAGAAGAAAAACTCGGAGCCATCACTAGAACTTGTTGAAGATACTAACTTGGAGCTTGCCAAGGCTGACAAAGGCTTTTTCTGCATAGAAGAGTTGGGTTTCCTTTGAAGCATATGACATTGAAGAGGAGAAGACATGACCTTTTCTTCTTGAGAACGTTGTGCTTAAAGGTGTTTTTCATGGGACAAAAACCTGGAGATCTTCTTAAAGTCAGGTGTCCAATGCTCCCATGACACCTGACCTAGCTCGATTGGAAGCCCATATTTATCATACGGGATGTCGTTAGTCCAGCTGCGGATGTGGTTGATCTACCTAACTGATATCAGCCATGACGAACTGCAGTTTGAAACCCCAAAATCAACTATTTTAGCCCTTTTTTTTGGTCAATTTAGCCCTGTTTCATCTCTGATCTCTTTCTCTCTTCATCAATCTGGCATTTAAGGGATAGACAAAGCGACTAAAATGCTTTTTAAACTGGATTAAGCTAATGGAGGAGCAAGTACCATCCAAACAAAGTTTCTGCCACGCTGCACAGTTCTATAAAACCCTATATCCTAAGTCAACTAATTGGCTTATGGATATCAAGTTCCTAACAACTGAAGGAACACACAAAACATTTTCTAAATTAACTACATTTCCATCTAGGTCATGTAAATCCAACTGTCCAGCCTCCTCCATCTTTTGAAGTGCGCCATTTCCCATTTGTACATGATGTGAAGTCTTTAATCTTTTGTCTTTTAGTTTGTTTGTTGATTTCACTATGCTTCTCTTAGCTCCATTCCTCAGTGGACGATAAAAAATCATTCTCATTCTCATTCTCATTATCTAGGATATACAATTGAATGTTAAATTTGTTTTTAAAAATACTCAAAGAACTATCAATATTTACCTCAGCATCAAGGTCTGATTCTTCCACATCAGCATCCTTTGCCACATTTACCGAAGCACGTTCTCTGATCATAGCTCCTTTAGCTCTGCCCCTTGGATTTCTAAAGCTGCTACCTCCACTGGCTGATCCTTTAGCTCTTCCACGTCCCAAATCTCTTGAACTAGAACAGTTATTTGCCAAATGTCCATATCCATCACAGTTATAACATATTACCTCCAGGAGGTTATGGATGCACGGACTCAGTTGCATCTTCCAGAACGGCATTGAACTGTCCTACACAATTGTACAGCATGCCAACAGACTTATTACTACTATTTTTCCCTCGAAAACCCTTCGGGGCGGGGGCTTTTTAATCCTGTAAGTAATACGTTTGTTGCTCTCTTTTTGTTTGGGCCCCATCTCCGTGGACGCTAAAAATCTATTCTATTCTATTCTATTCTTCTTATTCTTTGGGCAATTTGCCTTTAAATGTCCAAACTGTTTATACATGAAACATGGACCTATTTTCCCAGAATTTGCCTTCTTTTTTCCTACAAGTATTACCTCTGTATATTTCATCGTCATCTTCTTTCTTAACTAACTTTATTTGCTCTAATTACGATTACGATTAGGCGATTGGTCTCCATAAGCGATAAAAACTTTATTCTATTTTATTCTATTCCTTCCTACTTTCCTAATAAGAGTACACAACTACCCAAAACTTTGAAAAGGCTCTAGATAAATTGAGTACCTGTAATTATCGTGTAACTGGCACATTAGCAGCCTCCAAATCTTCAATGATATCATCAAACGCTTAGAATAACTGTGTCATATTCTCGTTCTCCTTAAATTTAAGTTTCCTTGGTTCCCTGACAAGCATTTCAAGCTGAGAAGTATTTTTTATTTCATATGTTTTGAGAAGATAATCCCACATTTCTTTTGGTGTTTTATCCCTGATCTTATGCATAATGCTTCAGTTTAACTTACTTGCAATAATCCTTTCAAGGTACTGCCTCTAGTTGCCACTCTTGTAGTTGCAAAGGAGCTCTCTCCTAGGGGTATATTTGTGGAATTACTCACCTTCTGTCAGTCCATCATTAAAGATAAGTTCCCACAACATTTCTGCCTTCAAGACATCTTTCATCCCTCCTTTCCATGCTTGACATCCTGCATCACCTTCAAATACACCTATACCACTTAGCAAACTTGCTCCAAATCTGGTTGCCATCACGAACCTGGCCCTGATACCAATGAAAAGTTTCTGATGCCTTAGCAATTCATTAGTTTCTTGACACAATGTTAGTTTAAACACTTAAACAATTATAACAAGGATCTTAAAAATTTAATTTCAATGATGCAACAATTTTCTAAAGAGCCATGACATCCATGACATCCATGACGACTCTACTATAAAGAGCCATGGTATTATTTTAACATCCACGATGACTCAACTGTGCGCCATGGGACAAGTCTAACCATAGTGCGACTCTGGGTGGTCTCGAACTCGAGACATATATATTCTAAACTAGCATGTTACCAGTAGACTAAAGACCCATATACACTATGGTAATGTGTGAAATGGGAGAATTTCTTGAATTACTTGACTAGTCCTTCAAGGCCTTTTTGTTATATGTTTGAAGCAACTTAGGCAATTTTCATATCAAGACATTTTTTATGTTTGTTAACATTTATGTATAATACAATTGTTTCTAAAATAATCAGAAGAAGCCAGAGATCTATGCATCACAAGCTTGAGATAAAGAACATAAGAAAGAACTATATAATATGTTGCTAGAACATCAAAATTAATAGCAACATATTGATATCACCATGGATTCTGCTTCCTCGACAAAGTCAAACAAATTTTCTAAACGTTGACATTGATATATGATCAATATGAAATAAAAGAAATTGGATTCCGTAATGTGTTTCTTTAGTTGACTTGGAGATTCATGCAGTAACAGTAATGAGACCAATGGAGAGTTCATAATATTTAAACACGTATCGTAATGCTCTTAAAAGCATATTTGGGATACAGACTTAAACCACCATCCATCACACCCAACAGCATAGAATCCTCTCTGAACTGTACGAGCATGTCACATCGTATACGGCTCTATCTGCCAACCTTGCTTGCGAAAATGTGATGTGTTTGTTGTAGCTTGCTCATGAACATCCTCTTTTTCCTCCTACGAGGTATTAGCAGCTAACATGAATGATGCCGACGAATTAATTGAGAAACAACCTTTTTTCCAACCTCTTCTTGGGTGTCTTTTGACTACCAACAATCATTTGGATTATCATTTGGTATTAACTATGGCTCCCATCCCCTAGTATTAGTAAATCGAGACGATGTTGCCTCAACTAGGATCATTTTTGTTTTCGCGTTGGCGAGTTTGCTCCACTCCAAGGTGGTTGTACTTTGGTGGCAAACTCTTCACAGATGCATTTGGATTAAAGTGTTTATTCACAAAACCGACCCTCACATTTCTCAGCTATGTCCCTTGTGTAAGCAGTGAGTCAAGACCGTTGAGCATAGTTTCTTCTTACCTACTCACATCTAGCGGTTTGGGCGTGGCTTCTATCTCTTTTCAAGCGGCACCCACAAGGCGGGGAGGCATTTTTGGTTGTTATATCCCGGAGGTCTAGACTAAAATGCAGAATCGTGTCTTTCATTTGGCTTCAAGTTGGTGATTGTGGTCAATTTGGAGGCAAAGAAGATTTCCTATCTTTAAGGGCCTGGATATTCCTGCTGCCCATGTTCTACAGGATATAAAACATAGAATCACAAAGTTTTATCATTTCTTTATGCTTGCCCCTGCCAAATGACACCTAATTTTTGAGGTCTAGTTTGCAAGTTCTTCGTTGTGCATATTTCCACTTAGTGGGTTGTGGTTATCCACTGAGATTTTGCTCCCCTTGCTAATGTATTGTTTCCATTATGGTAACTTAATACAACTTGTCATCCTTCCAAGGAAAAAAAAATCAAAAAGACCAAATGGTCTATGGGGACACAAAATAGAAAAAGTAATTAAGGATATTGCATTCTTGATCATGTGGGTGCAAGTATGTCAAAAATTTATTGTCGTGCTTTAGCAGTGTTTCAAATCCCTAAGGGACATTGAAACACATAAGGCATAGCAAGCCTATACTACCAATCAGCCACAAATTGTTACAATGCATATTTCATAACATGGTATGACAAACTGTTGGATGGCATCTTATTATATATAGCAATCACCTTGTATCTTTTAGACAAGTATAGTATTTAGAGATTGTCCAACAAAAGGTTGATTAATCTTAGTTTCATGACTACTATGTTTTTAGACTCCCACCAGGAACTTTGATGGATAAGATGGATGACGCGCTAAAAACATCTATATGTACACAACGGCTATTGGATCTAGTTTTTCAAAAAATATGGTACAATAAGACCGAGGGAGCAAAGTTATCCTTGTGGCTATTCTTTGGGTCAGCAACAGGTGTCCAACGTTCATATCCAGGAAAGGTATTTTGCTGTATTATAATAAATGGTGATTGTAATAATAGATAACAATAACAATAATCAATAATAGTGATAAGAATATCAATAATAGTGACAATAAAAATAATAAGATAAATATCAGATGACAATAATGGAAAACTACAAAAATGCCATTATAGTTTGGGCTAATGAACCAAAAAGAAGGCTTGATTGAATTGATTTGGAGATGATCGTTGGCAATCTTCTCCTTGGTCTAGGTTCGCTTGAATGATTTGCATTTAGACACATGCATATTGATCTAGAAGATTTGAGGCTTTAGTTTCCTTTTGCAATTTGATACATCAACTTAAAAAATGATATTGTTCCTTGGGACAATGGCTGGAGCTAAGGCTATGTCTCTATGTGAACAATTTCTGTATACATTATGCAATTCAAAGACCAACTATTGAGATGTTCGTAGTCTAATTTTGGACCTTTGATATAATTACCTTATGAGGGAAGTCTAGTAAACACAAAAAAACTATAGTGGCATTTGGAACATAAGTTTAGTAAGCCCATGTTGTTTTGTTGAAGGACTATTTGGGGACTTTCTCGTCATTAGCCCAAACTATGGTGGCATTTGGATGTCCCTAAAAATAATATTATAGTATTCACAGTAGTATTTCCGTCCTCTAAAAGGGTTTTTTTCTTTTCTCTCCCGCTATTGCAAACACTTCTATAACCTTCAACTCATGTTGATCAGCTCATGACCTTTACTTTGCACACAGGAGTCACACAAACATTACAACTACTTATCTTCATGAGATTCTTATGGTCCACATTCCTATTATAATATGGTTGCTCATATGAACACAAAACTAAGTGTAAACATTGCAGTTCAAGTGCTAACATTATTGTTAAAAAGCCATGAATCCATAGCCATTGAATATTTTAGGCCGTGCCAATGGTCTAATATATAGGGGTCCCAATGCCGTATACGTGGCAGCGTCCCTCACCCTAAACATTTCCATCGCATCCTCCTACTGCATCTTGCTCCATCTCTATATCCAACGTGTTTAAATTTAGACCAAATGAAGAACAAAGATTTTGACCTGAAAAGAGGAAAGGGAAAGAATAACCTGGCTTTGGATTTTACTATGAGCTTTGCCACGATTTTATCCTCGGCTTGGATGGAAAAATCCAAATGATATGATGGTAGGCCTTGTTTTAGGTGCGGGTTTTGGGATCGCCAAAGACCCTCTGTGAGGACTCTTGGATCAAGCAAACAAATCCTAGAGAGTGTCACGTGGGGATTTTGCAAAGAGATCGAGAACAAAAAGAAGGAAACAAAAGCGAGAAAAACAAAAGAGACTATATGCCAAGATAAGGCTCCTTGAATATTAATATGAGTACATGAATTCTCATCAAGCAAGAAGAATGAAACAAGACAACACTAAGTCTCATCTAAAAACTTAAGATCTATCTCTATTGATATATATAGTACAATGGCCTTGGGCCAGAATAGATAGATGGCAGATCTTGGTCACCAACTCCTGGATCATATGCATAATTTAAGGGAATCTTGCAGTGCCGTCATTAGTGCCTGGAATCCTAGTAAATTAAGGCCGAACTCCTCGGAGGCCGTCATTTGTCTTGTCTTGCTCTCTTCTATGACGGGCATGTGGACTTCTGCGTGGTTTTTGGTGGGGGCGTGGGTTTGCTACCTGACACTTGACCTGGTCCCCTTGCCTATGCCCTGTGTGGTATTCAGGAACATGGTATTTTTTAAGCGCCCTATATTTTTATAGGGCCAGAAACAACTGGCTACTGCCCATGTAGGATAAATAACTTGGCGTAGTTTGGCCTGGCGATATTTTGCACCGTCTTGCTAAGATGGTGTAACTGAATTGGCGCAACCATGAAATTTTTATTTTGCTACATTAACAAATTGGCTACAAGCAAATTTGTATTTGTTAAGATAGGAACATACTATTCATATTCATGTTCATGTTCATGTTCATGTTCATGTTCATGTTCATGTTCATGTTCATGTTCATGTTCATGTTCATGTTCATGTTTATATAAATAACAAAACAATTGCATACGAGAAGAATAGGAAAAACACAGGCTCGACAGGGTAGAATAAACTAAACCTGTATGAAAGGGCGGTTTTTATGCTAGCTTGATCAAATTAAAAAATATATATGAAACCCTAATCCTAGAGGACTAACAAATGGCGATTCTTAGATGGACATGTGGCCGAGATGTACTATGGCCACCCCCTTACCCATTAAAATTTACCTTAGGTTCTAATTGGCTACCTCGATAAGTTTTTTCTTATGCACAAAACTCGAATTGGCCACACCCTACGCCTAGTTGGATTTAGTAAATATCAAATTGGCTACTAAACAAGTAAAATCTACAAATTCATGTTTTGAATTGGCCACTACCCTTCAGTCAGGGCATGAACGTATCCTACTCTGGCGTAGCCAACCATTTCTGAAAAAATATGAATGTGTGGCCAACTGGCCCGCCGGGGCCACTAAAAAATACCCTGTTCAGGAATAGTCCTATGCCTGGCTACACAGGTTAACACTCCCCCTCACCAAAGAACACTCAGAGGAGAGAAAAGCAGGCACAAATTCAGAAGGGGAGAAGCCAGGAACCTTGTCAAAATCATCCTGTCAACTGTGAGGACGTGCCTCAAAGTGGTATTTCTGGATAAGATCTTGCTGATCTTTCAAGGCATCTGAAGCGTGTACCCCGATAGAAGGGGATACATCTATCTGAAACCCAAACTGTGTCATGTCTTCAAAAGCACGGTGAGCCTCCATGGGGACATACTGACATTCGATGAGTAGGCAAGTCTGGAGACCAAAAGCACTAGCACTGGCATTTGGATTACAATAATAGATAGGACGTCGTCGAGCAATCGAACATTGGAGAAGGCACTTCAGGGCAGCACAAAAACCTGCTTGACAGTGAACGGATGGGTCAGGGGACGTGGCAGCATGCTCCAAGAATTGTGTGAGTCTCCAGACAGCATGAGCGGGGTTTTGCCAACCGCGTTCATTTGGAATGTAGATCCAATTCTCATTGTGATCCAAGATTTCTCATTCCTGCTAGACAGTTCTGCGCACAAAACGTAGATCCCACCGAAGACCTGTGGAGATGTGTGTGGGTCCAATCAATGTGACTAGATGTTGTAAATGATGTGCCACCTAGATGTTGTAAATGTATCTGTGCAAATTGAATCCCCATTTCTTCGTGCAAGTTCTTGTGGACTTGCAGCAAAGTTTTGCAATCCAAAGGGGCAAATGGTGAGCAAGCTCAGGCACGTACTCCACCTTAAAAGCATTGACCCATGACTGATCATGGATATATTTGTTGTCATTCTGTAACAACCACTTAGCATTTGGATCACCTTGAAAGGCACGGTGTGGATCGTCATCAAACTTATCCTGTGTATCAGCTAGATAGAAGTCATGCATAACATACGCCATTGGTTGAACAAGGCAAAAAATAAAGAATTCTGGATCTTCACAAGTAATAATTTGAAATGTAAAGAAAACCAACGAAGAAGGCCTTTGTCTTCAATTGAGAGATCGGGTCAGATGGCGAGGAGATCCTTACTGGTGAGAGAGTCATGAAGGGTGCGTTTAGCAGAGAACCACTTGAGCATAAAGAGATGTCTTCAAGATTGTACATAATCCAGATAGCTCGTGGGTTTCGAAAAATAATCCTAAATGTGGACAACCAAGGAGATATATGTCTCGTGCTGATTATGAGCTTCATTAGCTGACTCAATGGCCTGCTGCAGCTGGTGTTCCATATCATGAATTCTGTTGTCTTTGTCTTCTCAATGAGAAGGCGGAGTGGCGTGTGAAGATGAAGGGCCGTGGTGGAGGCTTCGCGGTGAAGACTAGCAATCTCAACGTCATCTACCAAACACGTTTTCGAGCCTCGATGAAATTTGGGTTTGCAAGTCCATGGACGATGTGTCTATCTTTGTGAAATTTGGACTTCAAAATAGAAATGTGAATTTCCGCATGGTGGCATCTTTGTTGATAGATGTACTCATTTTGCAACCCGTGTAAAGAGCACGAGTATCAACAAAAGTTTGTCTTTTCTTTGATGAAAGCTAGAACCTCGTGATGGTGGCTTGAAGTTGAGCTTGATGTTCTTCCATGGTTCGCGTGTGTCTTGTTCTTTAATAAGAGCCTCTCGAGGGTATCTAGCAAAGCTCCATGCTTAGTTTGAAGACTTTCTTCAAGGTTTGGTTCGAGCTTGGCGGCACGAAGATCATCTGGCTGCAAGGCTTCCGCATAATCCATATATTCTTTCACCCCATTCATGAAATGTTCTTGTGACTCCTAGAGTTTTATCATGCAACCCGGCAACAATTTGTTTGTATTGATACAGTGCCCTTGGTGGGTGGGAAAGCGATGGATGGGAAAGAGGCAAAGATGGCTATTGAATGATGTGGATTGAAGTTTGAGAAACTTCGGTGAGTAGAAGCATGCATGAGTGGACTGAGAGGAAGGAACATTGATGACGGTGTTTGGCGTGGAGCTTGTGGGCGTGGAGATGGTTGGGCATCGGGACATGGGCGTGAGCTCTCTTCTTGAAGTTCTCTAAGGAGGCCGGATGACAGTGGGTACAACTAAAAGCTTGAGAAGTAGCTTCCAAGCGGCGAATGGAGAGACAACTAGGTTACGGAAGACTTTGGTTGATGATGGCCTGGAAGTGAGCACCCATAGCGGACTCAAGACCGGAGCCAAGAGAGATTGGAGATTTGTATACTTCATGAAGAAGATGTTGAAACAAGATTTGGGACCAATCCACAAAACTGGTGGAGTGAATAACGGCAATTGCAGTATGGAAAAAGTGCTTGTTGATATGGGTGTTCTTGATAGAGTACCCATAGAACTTCCTCCACAAGAACTTGGCAAATGCTTCATGAGGCTTCGCTATGTTGGTGAGCTTATATGTTGTGGCCACATATGGAGCTTGGTCATAGACTGTAACATCATGATTACGCAAAGCAATTTCAAGAGGGAGTGCATCGAGACAATTGAAATACTTGGGCCAAGAGACTTTGGTTGAGGGTGATTCTTGTATGATCCACCATCATCTAATATCCTGCATCAGTCTTGATCAAGTGTGCAATGAACTGCTGAAGCTGTGCTGGATTGGGAACACGGAGTTATTGTTTAGAAAATTCAAGCAACCACACCCTTTCAGCGACATCACAACTAAGCGCCTTCAAGAGGTTCTCGGACGATTGGCGGTGGAAAAGATGGCCAGGTTGAAAAGCTCCACGATCCATGGGCACTTGTGGCTTGGAGAGTGGGCAACTTGGGGAGGGGCAGCCATGGCGTCGGCAGAAGAAATTGATGAGCGGAAGGCGAAGAGTGGGAAGAGTGGAGAAATTTCAGAAGCTTTAGGGTTCGCATCTGTACAACCAATATTTTTATAGGCAGGTTCAAAAGTAGAATCTGAGTCATTGATAGTGCCAGATGGTAGTATGGATGAAAGAAGGTCCGGAACCAAAAATTTTAGTTAAGTCCCAAAATGGCCGAGAGTGAATCAAGGTTAAAGATGAGCGGAGAAGCGAGCGGTGCGATGGGACGTCGTGGTGATGTACGAATAATGATTTGACACAGCCGTAGTTTTAATTAGGTATAATTAGGAGAGACAACTCGAGAGTTGAATGTTTAAAAGAAAGGAGGTGGCGTAAAAGCCAGCCGGAGAGAAGGTACTGCGACTAGATTTGGCGCCGAGATATGGAATGCGGAATTGGAATGTACCTCAGAGATATGGACACGTCGGCAAAATTTAATTGCGCCACCGTGGCGGGCAATAAGCGATAGGGCTATATAAAGTGAACAAGAGGAAGCGAAAACACAACCGATCGCAAATGATGGATAACTTTCTTTGCATGAATGACTTAGATACGTGGAAGATGAAGAACGGCGGAATCATAGGCGGGTCATTTATCTAGGTGGCAAATAACCGAATCCAGATGTCTAATTATCATGGCGTCATACCGCACCTCGCTCACGATCCGGAGGGGGTTATATAATCCTGCTGAGCACTGTGTTGCTCCCAACCCGGAGTAACAAGGTGTTTTAGTAGGATTTTGTATATAGGGGCGATGCCTGCAATGATTTAAAAGTAAGGGCTATGCCCAAATTTTTGTGTAACCCAACTTCACGGAATTGTAAAGAAAGAACTAAATCCCCTTCCTTGAAATTTTTTGTTTTGATTTGTTTTGTCATGCTTAGGATTTTGTGTAGCTGTTGCCCAACAAAGAACTCACGAGATAAGCATGGCGGCAAAGCTCATCTAATTATTGCAACTAATAAGCGCTCTCTTTGTAGCAGAGGAGGATCATGCATGGTAGCAAGTTGAAAGCGAAGAGATGGTAGAACAAACTCAAAGGCATTGAGCTTCTTGGCCATAAACCAACTTAAAGGGGTCTGCCCTATGGCAATCTTGTAACTAGTGTTATAAGCCCATAAAGCGCAGTGGGCCAATCGGTTGCAGGCGTCACAATTTTTCTTCAAAATGTTGATGAGAGTCTTTTTGGTACTTTCAGCAAGACCATTGCCTTGTGGATAATAAGAAGTGCTCTTTCGATGATGGATATGCAAGTAGTCCGGTCCGGTTCTTTGTCGTCGATTAACAAAATGAACACCTCGGTCACTTACTAGTGGAGCAGCCGAAGCGTGTAATGACATGCGTGTAGAGTATGCGTGCCGTGTTGGCAGCGATGTTATTTGATAGTGCACAAGCTTGCGCCCACTTGGTTGCATAATCAGTGAGAACAAAGATGTATCGAGCATGGCGTCTTTGGCGGTGGATCCACAGGCCCAATAAAATCCTTTCCCCATTTGCTGAAGGTCATATTATATTGAGGAATTTAGAGCGATCCAGAGCGTTGATCCGAGATCCTATGGCTCACATCGATTTGGGGATTCTATTTAGTGAAGGGAATTATGTATAAGTCCCATCCTGTCCATTGGTGTTTAAATCTGGTCCCATTTCTCTTGCTAATAACAATGCCCATAAATTTTCTTCTTCCATATTTTCCAAGCCATATATTAATTTTTCTTGGTTTCCAACATCGGCCTCTACACATCGAGAACAAAATCAACACTTATAGTATTTTGCGAATCTTGTTATCTGATATAGCAAATTTTGTACTTGCATACCCACAAGCGAGGAACTTTTAGGTATAGATTAAGGAATAAGGGGTGAATATGCCTATCCAACAGCTCTCTCGTTGCGGAGTCACCCCATGTGAATGTGCACCCAAACCAAAGGGGGTTTAAGGTGGGTTTTAATTTAAATGTGTTGGACCCAATGGTTGTGTTAATTAATGTCAATGGTAGTTATGTGTTGGTTGTTAATGTCAATGGTTGTTATGTGTTGGGGGATTTAATTTTTATATGTTGGATGTTAATGATTTGTGTTGCAAAAATTTTTTGGCCCTTGAGGGGCCTTAGGGCGTCCCCGGTGCGACAAAAATTTTAGAATTCAAACAAGAAAAAACTAGAATTCATTTGAGGTTTCATCACCTGTAGCTTTTGAATTTCATCACAATAAAACAAATAGAACATAAGTAAAAGTTACCATAAAGATAGAAGGATTGATCCCATTATTACGAAGTCATAAAGTTTGCAACACCCATACACAAACATTTTTCAACTGGAATTTAACAAAAGCTGACCTTTGGCCTCCATGGATTCTTGTGGTGAGAAACCAAAGTGGGAAACTTTTACGCTTGTTAGCACAAAGGATCTAGACGCCTTGGAATTTTGCTTAATAACTGCCTCAAAATCTAAAAATGCATGGTAATTTTTGCAAGCTTCATGCGGGAATGAGCCATAAAACAACATCCAATAAGCGCAATCTCAGATTAATCGGTGGTAGGATGTGAAAGCCTACCAAACCAGCCGAAAAATTGCTGTTTTAGCATAGATAACTTAACGAGAACATATCCATATCATGCACTATCAAAAGATCTCGGAGAGAGCTTTCCAACGCCAATAAAAAATCATCTCAAGCGAGCTCACGGATCAAAAGTTATGATAAGAAATGTGTTGCCGGCGGGGAAATTGCACTACATGCACCCTTCAAGCCCTTCATGTGCCCATTATGCATCACACACACAAAAAGAGGGCTTTTGTTGTGAGCCATTGGTTGTTGACCATTATGCACCACACGCACAAAAAAGGGCTTTTGTTGTGAGCCATTGGTTGTTGACCATTGGAAAAAAAAAAGGCTAAAATCAATGGCTCAGAAATGGTGCACTCTAGATGTACGCACTAGTACATCCATTTGAATACATCACGAAATCATAGGAAAACCTTAGTGAAAAGCGTACAAAAACACAAAGAAAACCCCCTGTTATTATGCTACATATACATACTCATGTGCTTCTTGTGCCTCGCTAGAGAGTCCAACTATAGTTTTAAGATTTCATCTTTTAATAAGTGCTCCAGACTCTTGGCATAGTCTTTAGCAGAGTACTTGCCAACCTCGAAATTCGTAAAAAATAAGTTCCCTGTAGTAAGCATTTAGTTATTGCAATCTCATATTTGTATATCATTCTTGACGAGTTAAATGTTTTCCTTGGGGATTATGAGGTTGTGGATTTAATATTTAAAGGTGTAGATCAAGAAACATATCAAGGCTTACATCATACGATGCTCAAGAAACACATGGAATAGGACCATTCACAAAGGAAAGCAATACTTTCGCAATAGAAACCCTTCAACCTACTTCAATACAGACATCTTAAATCACAATTCTTGTAAAGTATATGCCAAGCCCTACATTGTCTATTAAACCTGATGCTAGATTATACCACTTAAGACACATGATTGTCATGAACCTACAAAGAAACAAGGGTTTATGTGATGACCATGAACATATAGTGTGTGGCCATATCAATGTATGTGCATATTGTCATGCATACTACTATTGGTGTTTCGTCACACATTATGATATGGTCATCACAACTACGTGGACCTGATGGCATTATATTGACTCTAGTTCTGCCATAAAGTGTGTTCCATCTATTGCTTTCACCATAATAGCACTTAGTTTTAGTAGGGGAAATTTTAGATACTTCAACTTTGAGTTTGTAAGGTGCCAGGCACTACGTGTATTACCCAAGTGCTATGGGCATAATGTTTTATAACTGTAGAGTTTGCATTATGCATTAGTAAAGATAATTACTTAGCTAATTGTTCTAACTTAGCCCGTTTGATGTTGTTCTCGGTTGTTCGAGCCCATTATATAGATACCAAGGCCTATTGGTCTATTTTTACTGTTTGGCCTATAGATCTTATTATTTTTCCACTATATCTTAAGGTGCACCACATGGATGATGTTAGGTATCCTGTTCTTGCACTTGCCATGGTTTGAATCTCTTGACATTTGAAATCTTGTTGGAAAGAGCATTGCACTACATGGTTTGCGGTTGGGTTGTGCAACCGAGCCTTTGCTCGATGCTTGCCGATTCGATCCACGAGCTTTTGCAACAATATCTCAATGGTCGTTTTTCTCAAAAGATATGGGACCTTGATTACTTTGGCCCAAGTGGCGGGTCATTATCATGTTTACATAAATCCCACCTTGGCACGGGGGCCCCAAGCTTATTTGCTTGCTTCATTGTCCAGGAACAAGCTTGTAGCTATTGCATCAATTCGCACGGGGTCCCCGCCAATTCTGGATTGAGGCGGGTAGATGGGGCGGCCACAATTGGCGAGAAGCAAGACTATGTTACTTTGCGATTCACGAGGTTATTGAAGATGAAAGCCATACTCGAAATCATTTTTGACCTTAGCATTCCATTCCACGCTTCCACAACTTCTCGAGCACCATCATTGCATGACTTGGCATTATACATACTTGAGGGTTCTAGATAAACATCCGCAATTCTTTGAGCCCTCGATGGTCATTATCTCTACGCTTGTCTAGTATCATCCTTCTTGCCAAAGGTTTTCCCTTGAAAAACCTTTGGAAGGTGGTTTTTAATCCTAGTAGTAATGATTGTACTAGCCCATTGTATGGGTCCCATGACCTATTGGTCTCCGTGGGCGTTAAAAATTTATTCTATTCTATTCTATTCTTAAAATTTATATTTTGGTGAGAGACTCGTGCGGAGGGAAAAAGGCCGATAGATAGGCATATCTTTCATCTGTGATTGCACTAAACATTTTGAAAAATATGTAAGGGGTATTGACCAATTTGATCGACTACCCACTAATAATAATAAAAGAGGTTTTGTCATAGGAACAACCAGGGGCCCCTTTAAGGCGTCGTAAAATAAGAAAGGCAAATAGGAGGCAGCGTCGCGAAGTTTATCACCGGGATAAAAAAACCCGCCCTTCGGTTTTCGATGAAAACCCTAATGATAAACTTTTCCCAAAGAAAAGCCAGCGGGTACATCAAAGTTGATATCATTGAAGAAAAGTCGAGGAAGCACGAGATGGAGGCCATGGTCGAGCGATTCATCTCAAACTCTATGGGAGAGTCGGACAAAAAGAAATAAATAGGCATGATCACGTGAAAGCGTGGAGAAAAGAAAACAAATAGAATGCATTAGGCGATAGAAAAGTAGCAACAAAGTCGCCATAAATTTGGATGAGATGACCCTGAAAAGAAACAACATAAAAAGAAGCAATTAACTAAAAATAGAAGCCATCACGCCCGGCCGTGAAGCCTCCCAAGGGGCTGGTCCATGACAAATCACAATCCTCCAATAAGAGAAGGGGGCTGGTCACCGAGCCACAGCGACATAACATCATATCTTAAAATAACATAACCTCTAAAATACGGAGGGGCTGGTCACGGTGCGAAACGTGATATAGAATCACAAATCAAAATGAAAAAACATGAATGTAAACAACTTAGGTGGGTAGGGAGAGGCGAGACAAAAAAAAATTTGTGAGAAGGCGTCGATAATGGAGAAAAGAGCCCAAAAATGTATATATAGCCTCGTCTCTCCCAAAATGGCTATCAGGACGGTGTCGTCGAATCGCATGCATTCTTTGTCTTTTCTTATTTTTGAAGGATGAAAAAATGTCGATTAATCAAAAGTAGAAAATTGCACAATGTACATATCTCATCTAGTTGTATAAACACAAGAAGATGCCACTAGAACAATTAAAGCTTGTGTTAACTAGTTTAAAATTAATTTGAAGATACTAAATTAAAATATGGTCTCTCCGTTTGCTAATAGTTTTTTTTTTAAGTAATGTACATTATCTTATCCGTATATACACAATTACGGCAATATTTACGTAAATTAAGGTCATGTCTATTAGAACCAAGAATAAACCTTCAAACTCAGTCCTCCATCCATAAGCGCCTAATTGTACATGATTGTTTCTTCTCTTACAAACTTTATCTAGTCAAGAGGGGTTTTTAATCTAGTAGTAATGATTGTACTAGCCCATTGTATGGGTCCCATGACCTATTGGTCTCAGGTGAATGATTAAAAAACTATTCTATTCTATTCTTAAACATTGAGAGATTATATTTGAAAATGACCTCAATTTAATCTTGATTACGATGGAATACTCAGTGGTTCTAGTTCTAATGCCTTATATTGTCCTTCTTCTTTACAATGAGTATTAGAGCTACTTCAATGGAGATGTTAGCTCCTTCAAAGTCGATTGCCATAAGAAAGGCGGATGCACCAATATAACCTTATATTTGGATGCACCAACACTTTCATAGCATGAGTTCAATTTAAAAACATCATTAAAAGCTTGTTCAATGCCATGAATTGTAGGATTGGGCATCGAAACTTTGGATAAATTAGAGATACAACATTTGCCTTCATGTAATAAGCTTGTCCATCTAAGATTAGGTCGTTTTAAGATATGTTCTAATCTTATAGATTCTAAACAATTATATGATTAGTGGTTATTTTTTTTATATTTAAGATCTTAGATTGTTGTTTTTGATCTTTGAGATTGACAAGGACAATTCTAACAATGCTACCCTATTAGAGCCTTCAATAGAGTATCATCTTGCACAATGAAATCATATGCCAGATAATATTGGTCTATATAATAGAAAGGGAACACATAACTAAGCTAATTTCAGTATCATAGAGATAGTTGCTCAATTTAAGAAAACATATATTCTTAAGTTTTAAATGTATGTAGGGATACACAAGAAGTAATTGCCTTTGGATATGATCCTGGGGAGTCCATGGTATGTAAAGCTCTCATGGAATTTTAATACAAACTTTATACATTTAAATTATGAGAAAACATATCTACCTACTAAATCAACATGTTTGAAAAGAATAGAATAGAATAGAACAACAGAACATAGAATATGGGAATAGAATAGAATAGAATAGAATAGAATAGAATAGAATAGAATAGAATAGAATAGAATAGAATAGAATAGAATAGAATAGAATAGAATAGAATAGAAGAATAAATTTGATGTTTATCATCCATGGATAGTAAATGATCTATGGGACCCAATACAAGAACAATATGGTAACATTTAACATAGCAGAATAAACCTCAATCCATAGATCATTCTGCGAAGGGTGAATTGCCCAAAAAGTTATTCTAAATTCATCAAAGACCCCCTTTCTTAAGTCATCATTGGTTTCGAGGAAAGATGCTTATATCTTTATACGGCCTTTAAGCTATAATATGAGCGAAATACATACTAGTTCAAAATAATGCTCCTCGTATCAATGATTTTTTATCGCTAGCCATATCTAATCTAACATATATATATGTTTTTATGTTTATAGCTTATCAACTTTTAGTTTGAGATCTACTGGGTTCCATTGGCTTTGGGGCATTATCCTCGGCATTTCGAGATGGACTGGGAGTTTCTATGCCAGGCGACTCACGGTCCAGATTGATCGAATGGGAGGCGTCAGTCCAACGATCTTTCGGATAGAATCTAAAGGAAAAATGATAGAATATAAAGGGAATCTTCACTTAGAAACTAAAGGGAATCTCATGAAATCTAAGAATATAAGGGAATCTTCATGAAATTTTTTTTTTAGAATCGGGAATCTAATAGGATTGCGGGCATCTTTCATAAAAAATGAGGGAATCTTCAGGAATCTTCATAGAATCGGGGAATCTCATAAAATTTGAGAGAGAATCTAATGGAATCTCATAAAATTTAAAAAGGAATCGAGGAATCTAAGAGAATCTAAGGGGAATCTTCATAGAATGCGGGGGAATCTGTGGGAATCTCTAGAATCTAAAGGGAATGGCGGGGAATCAAAGGAATCTTCATAGTATCGAGGGAATCTAAAGGGAATCTCATAGAATCTAAGAATCTAGGGGAATCTTCTTGAATCTGATTGAATCTCATAAAATCTGAGGGAATCTTTATATAGAAAGGAAATCTCATAAAATCTAAAAGGAATCCAGGAAATCTTCATAAATCTGGGGAATCTAATAGAATTTCATAAATCTAAGGGAATCTGGCGGAATGTTGGTAGAATCTAGGGAATCTTCATAAATGTTTGAGAATCTAAGGAGTCTTCATCATAAAATCTAAAAGGGAATGTCATAAAATCACGAGGAGATCTTTATAGATTAGGGAAATAGATCATAGAATCTAAGAGAATCTCATAAAAATCTAAAAAGGAATGAGGGGAATCTCGTAAAAATGTGGGGGAATCTTTATAGAGAATCGCCCAGTCTCTCTCATACAATCTAGGGGAATCTAAGAGAATCTTCATAGGAGAACGAGGGGAATGTCATAAAATATGAGGG